>JBBMHQ010117634.1:0-20689 GCA_037834295.1 Postelsia palmaeformis
CTCACGTCGAACTATTCAGCCTGTTCTATTGTTGTGTGACATTCCGCTACGATTTGATTGGTTCATCGATGATGTATGATGTCAAACCCAGAACGGCCAAAAACCACTTTTTTCGCCCCAAAAAACACAAATTAGCAACCCTAACTGTACTGCTGTACAGCTGTGTGCCTAAAGCTGCGTTTGTCCGTTCGCACGTTTTCTAACACGTTTGCCGCAGTGTTTTTTTTTGTATCATTTTGATCATTATGTATTCGATTCCCTTTTTGATTGTATGCTAATTTCCTTACTGTTAACGCCCTTTCTTTTGCACTTACGTTTTCTAACACGTTGCTGCAGTGGTATTTCAGTGTGTTCGCATGATCATTACGTATTTTTGTTCACTCTTTCCTAAGTTTTTTTTCATGTCAACATAACCGCGTGGGTTGTACCCACTGCTGTACACTGACCATCGCCGTCGTTGCTGCGCCACCCGCCCGCCCCGTCGCCGTAATTTCTGTTCGTTTTGTTTTGTTGTTTGAACCACAGTGATGTCTGCGCCCCGACAACAGGGGTATGTTGCGGGCGACCCACCCCCCCAGGCCCCGTCTCAACGGGAACGCAGCCGCTCGCGTTCAGTGCGTAGCTTTGGCAGCAGCAGTAGCAGCAGTAGCCGCAGTAGGAGTGTTAGTGACTCCGCTCACTTTCGGTCGAGAAGCCGAGAGGGGCGGGGCGGCGACGCCCTTTGCCGCCGCAATGGCCGTAGCCGAGGCCGTCGCCGCGGCAGTATCGACCACAGATCAGATTATGACCACCACCGGTCAGAAAACCGCTACCGCAGCCGTCTTTGAAGCAGTAGCACTGATAGCTAAGACTCTGACCATCGTCGTCGACGGAGCCGTTCAGGGCACCGCCGCCGGCGCGCCCGTTCACACCCTCCACCGGCCCTCTCAGACGCCCGCTCTCGTAAACTTGCTCGCCGAAGCTCCCGACATGCAGACCGCGGGCACCGCACCAGCCGCAGCGGCGTCCATGAGCAGGACGAGCCGGGGTACGACAGCGCCAGCGCTCGACGCCGTAGTGGGGAGGTAACCGTAAGGTCGACCCCTCCCGCGAGCGCACAGTCCCTCGCCGCCGTCCCCCCCCTTCAGAGCGGTAAGCAGTACGCCGTCGAATCGAACCAAGCAGCGAAACTGGTAGAGAGAGTGCGTAAGCGGATCGCGGGGTATGTCGCGTGTCCGGTGTTCGGCGGCCCAACCGCTGGGACACTCTGAATCGCCAACTCCGCAGTCATGTTGCAACAGATGGTATTGAGCACCCTACGCAACGTAGACTCAGGGCCATGCGGCTCGAAGCAGACGAGTACAAAGAGGGTAAATGGATCACAGCAGCCGACGAGCTTACACCCCGCCGTGTAGAACGGTTGACCGACCTGACGCACGAGTATGTCTGTGAGCCACCAATATGCAGCCGCCAAGTCCGTCCCGGTCTATCTGATCACGGCAGAAGTAATAGAGAGACCCCACGGCGAGTTTACTGCCACTGACTTGTTGCGCCTTTTCGTCCTCAAGCAGGCGTTAACAGGGGGGGGCGTTGAGTTCGTACAAGCGGCCTTTTTATCGCTAACGTTGAAGTCAGCAATAGCGTGGACCGCAGCAGCGGCCCGCGTCTTGCTATCTTTCCGTGCCTCACTAGACAACTCCGAGCGACCGCATGTGGCAGAACTGGTGTTTTTATGGCGTTGTATCACTCCGCTTGAGATGACAACGCTGTACGACCGAGTCATCGAGGTGCTGCTGCCCAACTCAATAGACCGCGTAGGCGTTAGCGGACTCATGCATGAGAGAGTCCACCTGATCGCGACCACTTCACGCTCCATGCGTGTGGAGTGGCACGTCCCCACTGGGGAGGCTTTGCGGTTCAGGGGGGAGGTGGCCGAGCGTTCGTTCCGCGAATTCATCGCTGTGCCATCCACTCGCAACGCATCGTACCTAACTCCGCAAACGCTGCGGAAACTCGCTGGGCACGCAGGACCAGACATAGTTTTACGATGACAGAGGTAAGGCACATATTCTCCTCGCCCGCCGGGGCCCTTGCTGGTTTGAACACCGCTGCCCTGCCGAACCCGAGAGTGATTACACGGGCAGCGACGAAACCCTGTGCTGCCCTAGCCCCAGCCCCTTGGTCAGTTGAACAGCCCGCCGCAGGACATGTCGCCGTCGCGGCATTTCAGAACCAAACCGCGGCGGCACCGGGTCAGCACGGTGTTCCTTTCGATCAACCGCGGGCAACAACAACTCCTCGGAGAATAGTTCCACCACCAGCCTCGAGTGCCACCCTGACAGCGCTTTCTGCCGCCGCGGCGCGGCCTTCGGTGACGGCAGCTCGGGGAGACATCCTCGACTACCTGCGAACTCAGAGGGTGTGTTTCGCGCACGCGTCCTCGGGCAACTGCCGCCGCCGAAGCAGCTGCCTGTGGCAGCACGAGCCTTTCCCGGCGTCTTTTTACAAAGACGTGGCTTCGACTCGCCGGCCGGGCAGCGACGGCCCGTGCCGTCGCCTCGCCGCGATGACCGAGACCCAGGACAACACGGCGGCGGCGCTCGGTCTGAGTTTTCGAAGACACTACCGAGGAGGCGGAGGAGGCGGGCGGCGAGGACTCCGACCAAGCCCTGGAATCCATCGACCCGCACGAGCCGACCCAGGATACACGCATCGAGAGCATGTCCTGAAGACGCGCCCCGGGCGGACACCTGGGGAACAGACATCGTCTCGCTGCCACGACACCGGTAACATCACAGCAAGGACGGGTAACAGACCAGTTGTGGGTACAGAGTCAGATCTGGCGCCGGCGTAGACGACGCCGGCCTTGGCCAGGGTAGATCCGACTAGAAACAGGTGCAGGGGGAGACAGTTACATTCCACTTGCATTATGGCGCAGTCTGCAGACGCTCTTGCCACGAGAAATAGATACGAGTAGCGCCGGAGCTTTCGAAGCCGCAAACCCGTCGGATAGCGAGACTCCTCCCATGCGTATTTCGGGGTCAGTGGTAGTGCCAGTACTGTTGGAATCACACTCGAGGGTTCGAGATGTAGCAGTTCGCGTCGTGGAAGACCTCCCGTATGGTTTCATTTTTGGTGCAGATTTTTTCCGGAGTAATTGCAGCACGTTGGAGTTCACACCTGACAAAGGTTTTAGGCCGATACTGTCAGCACCCTGGGTGCCGTTTCTCACGCCCGTCCCAGACTTTCCGCCCATCCCCCTCAGTGCAGCACGAGACCGGTTCTACTTATTAACGGCTACGGAACCCGAGACTCTACCCCCACCCCCGCCAACGCCCTCTCTGACTCACAATGTCCACCCGGGTGACCACGATATCGCTTGGGACGATGAGAGCACTTTAGAATGGGACGTAAGACAAGTCGCTGAGTCTACCAATGTAGCCGGTCTCACCAGCATAGCGGTCGAAAAGGCAGCAGTAGGCCCCCAACCGCAGGACAGACAGCTAGTGCTAATGTTGCCTACAGAGCGTTCCGATCTCAAGAGGGGAGCACTGGTGGGGGTGGCTCGAGCGGTGTTGTGGTGGTGGCCGGGATCCCCTGTTTACTGTACACTGGTCAATCGCAGCAAAGAGAACGCCGAGGTAACGGACAGCGGTGTGATGTCTCGAATGATAGCTCTTAACGTACGAGATGCCGCACGATTCGAGTCTCTGTTCGACGAAGCCCTCTCCACAGTTGATTTTCCCCCTTCCCTTGCAAGCCCCCAACGTGCCGTCTGTCCCGAGCAAGATCAACATATATCCGGCCACCAGGATACTGGCAGCCGATGCCAACCTCGGGACCCTAGGAGCTCTCCAGAAACATCAGCTCATCAGCATACTTGAAGCTTTTATCGCCGACGGTCTGTTCCCAGTAGACCCCAAGAGAGTACCGGCTTGCATAAACGATGAGCTAGAACTGCCCTTGATCAACGAGTCGTGCACCCCCTTCGCCGCCGAGCAACGGCGTTTCTCCCCCGGGGAACGACGTATGACCAGAGCGGAGATCGAGAAGTTGCTCGACCGAGGTATATTCACACTTCAGTCTCACCGTGGGCGGCTCAATGCCTGTGTGTACGCAAGAAAGACGGGACCCTACGACTTTGCAGTGACTGGCGGATACTCAACAAACGCTTAGTACCAGACAACGGGGGATCTGGCGACATGCAAACCATCTTCGATGAGTTGAAAGGCAAGCGATATTTCACGCAACTAGATCTGGCTTCCGGCTTCCACCATATCGAGATTGCAGAAAAAGACCGCCACAAAACCACTTTTTGTGATGCAGACGGGTTGCTGTACGAATTCACTAGAACGGGGTTCGGTTTGACAGTCCTGTCATCCGCGTTTACGCGGAGGGTGAAGGCAGCTCTTGGGTGCCTGGAAGGGGTGTTTAGTTGGCTGGATGACATCCTAGTCGCGAGTACCACCTGGGAAAAGCGTTTAGTTACACTCGTACTGACCCTAAGCCGCCTTTTGGCAGCCGGCTTGTCAGTCGATTTCGCGAAGTGTATGTTCGGATCCTCCTCTTGAGAGTTTATCGGCATGATCATCGACAGCACTGGCTTACAACCCGCACCAACCAAGTTAGAAGCTATCGCACACATGCCGAGACCGCAGACGGTCGAGGGACTTCAAACATTCCTGGGCCTGACGGGCCACCTGCGACAGTTTGTACCAAACTATAGTTTGACAGCCGCCCTTCTTACCAACATCCTTCGCAATAGAGGCTTCGTGTCGAAACGCGCTCGCAAAGAGGAGAAGGAAGCGTTTTAGTCGTTACGGTGGACGCTAGCCTCACCCGCGGTACTTGCCTTCCCTGGCCTCGACAACACATTCGAGCTTCACACGGGCGCTAGCACAATAGACGTTGGGGCAGTACTCATGCATACCATCGACGGTATACCTCGCGTTCTTGCTTTTGCCAGCCACAGGTTCTCACGCGCGGATGCCCGTAGAGGCCCCACCGAGAGGGAATGCACGGGAGTGTCGTGGACGGTTGACCACTTTAGACCATACTTAGCCGGTAGGCAGTTTAAGGCAGTGACCGATTGTTCCGCGATAACCTGGCTGTTTCGAAGTCGCGACCAGTGCCCTAAGTTGCACAGATGGGCCCTCAGTCTCGCGGAGTACGACATGGTTTTGGAATAGCGAGCGGGGTTACTCAATGTCTTACCAGATGCCCTGTCACGGCTTCCGCACGCACGGGTCCCTCAGGCCGATGTAGACGACTCTTTTCCTGACGATTCTACTTCGGGGGCACCATCTGAGTTCGTAGGGCCCTTAGGGCCGAGTCTGGATGGGTTGATATTGGCGGAAATAGGTGCGGCGGGTTCCGACGCGGCCGGCAGTGGTAGCCCCCCCTGCGATGCCCCCCCCAGCCCACCTTCGGAATCGCCCCCTCCGGACGCTAACGATGCGTCCTTGTTCGCCCTACAAGCCCTGCCCTTTGCAACGTGTGCCGCACTAGATACAGACCCTACACCACGCCGCAGTCGCAGGATTCGCACGCCCTCCATTCGACTACGCCACCTAGGCGACGCCCAGCTACCCCTTGTCAAGGAACTGCCGGACCAGGAGAGTAGTCGCTCGTACACCCTCACGCCGGTCGGTTCAACACCACCAACCCCATTACCGGCAGCGCCGTTCCCGAGCCCCCCGAGAAGCAAAGGTTTGGAAGAAGTGCTGTCAGCAAGGGGGCTGGTTCCGCTGTCGAAGGGTAGGAGGATACCGGTCATCCATCGGGCGGTCGAGGTACTCACCAATCCGACATCCCTCGCGAGAAGGCAACGGGACGACGCCCACCTGGGTCAGGTTAGGAAGCGTCTGCGGGAGGATAGCAATGCGAGTGCGACGGGAGTAGATGAGACTGGGTATAGTATAGACGAGATCGATGTAATCAGTTTTGCCGACGGAAAAGGCAGGAACCTGCCAGCCATACCCGAATCCATGGTTGCCGATGTACTCGCGTTGGTACACACTCTGCATGGTCGCTCGGGAGTGGGAGCCACGTTAGCGCTAGTCCTAGAGCACTTTCACTGGCCTTCAGTCATTCGCGACACGCGACAATACGTGTTGTCATGCGGGTGCAGGAGACGTAAACGCCCCAACAGCAGACGCGTCGCAATGTTTCCCAGACGCACACTAAAACCGTGGGACGAAGTACAAATGGATATCCTGAAGATAGACACGCCTTCCCTTTCAGGTAACAAGTACGTTCTGCTAGTTGTAGATCGAGCCTCCAAGTTCCCTTTCGGTTTCTCGCTAGAAACAAGGCAAGCAATAGGCGTAGCACGAGCGCTCACCGAGGTATGCCTAACGTTAGGTGTACCCGAGGTAGTAAGTTGGGACGGTGGCAGAGAGTTCAGAGCAGGAGAAGTGACACACGTGTGCAGCTAGATGAATGCCGACATACAGTTCGGCCCCGCCGACCACCCTCGAGGACAAGGTTCCGGAGAGAGACTAAGGGGTTGCTTACAGGAGCTGTTGGCAGAACTTTGTAGATCGTGGCCTGAGAGGTGGGACGAGTACGTATCACCGGTAATATGGATCAAGCGCACTCTACCAGACGTGTCACTGCCTTCTAACATGGCACCCTTCGAATTGCTGTTTGGTCGCAAGCCCCGCACGTCTTTAGACGCTCTGGTACCCCGGTCAGCAGAGACAGATCAGAGCGCCGGCCTGGGCAACTTCGTGGAGCGCCGCAGACAAAACCTCCGAGAAGTTCGCCTAGCCTCGAGAAGCGCGACAGTCAATAAGTAACCGCGCGGGCCCGAGCCAACGCGGCCATCTCGAGACCATCAGCCGGAGTTACTCCCGAGAAGGGTCGCCTCGGGCTGGTGCGCGAGTCCGATAGCGGCGAACACCGTGACAGCAGATGGAAGAAGCTGATGCACGACCATTACAGGCCCGTGGAGCAAGGAAGTATTGCAGACAGATCTAAGCGTACAAGTAACGATACGAGGCAGAAAACAACATACCAGAAATGTCTCCACCGCAGATGTAAAGCCGTACCACCTCAGACCCTTAACACTAAGACACTCGATAGCAGACAAGTTTGCACAGTACGCGTGGGGCGCGGATTTGAAACTGCTAGTTGAAGATGTCAATTATTCAGTGTTAGACTCGATCGTGAGCTGCTGCAGAACGGCCACTGCCTCCGGTAAGATGGGAGTACAAGGGGAGATCGAGAGGGGGAGTAGAGACACGATGGCAAACTGAGAATGACGCGTTACGGAGTTTGACACCCTTGCAGTTAGACGGTTATATCGCACTCTGGCACTTGGACAACCCCGACCCGACAATAGACACGACCCCAGTCTCAGTCACCCCTCGTGCGCCTGGCCTCCGTCGCCGCGAAGCCTTGGCGCTGTTTCAGTTAGGGTTTATCATCTGGAAAGACTTTTTCGATGGGTTGCGACTGCAGGGGCAAGTGTACGATTACAGGGACCGCTACTGCCGAGTTCGCTACACCGATAACAGCTGTGAAGAACTGACTCGTCGCGAGATGGAACAGTTACAGGACTGAAACGATTCACGTTCTGCGGAGACAAGGATTTTCCCGTGCATCCGGCAATTCCGGCGAAGATCCTCTCCTGCAAAGACCTTCCCGGCGGACAGTTCTCACCTTCCTCTAGTGTTTATGTTTGCTGGGTGTGGGTGGTTTTCAACCGAAGGGACCATGTTGGTTCTTTTCCGTTTAGTTTTGGTGTTTTTTTATTCGTTCATGTTCGCTGGGTGTGGGTGGTTTTCAACCGGAGGGACCGTGTTGGTTCTTTTCCGTTTAGTTCTGGTGGTCTTTTAATATTTTTGTTCGTACTTGCTGGGTGTGGGTGGTTTTCAACCAAAGGAACCGTGTTGGTTCCCGTCCTTTGAGTTCCGGTGTTTTTTTTTTTTTTTTTGTTTATGCTTGCTGGGTGTGGGTGGTTTTCACCTGAAGGGACCGTGTTAGGTGTTCCCTGTTCAGTTCTGTTCTGGTGCTTTTTTATCCGTTTTTGCTCGCTAGGTGTGGGTGGCTTCCACCGGAGGGACCGTGTTGGTTTTTTTCCGTTTAGTTCTAGTGGTTTTCGATTTTAGTTTTGCGTTTGCTTTACGGCTGGCCTTTTGGGTTAAGTTATGGTTTTAACCGAAAAGGCAGCGTAGCCTTCTCTGTTGTGTTCGATTTTTATTGGATTGTTGAGGACGCAGTAGAAGTGATTCATGCTTAGGCGTTAGGGGGATACTACGCTTATTTCATCGCTGAGTAAGCGTGGAGGGACTTTAGCCACTGAATGGTGGTCGGGCAACCAAACGCGCAGGCAAAGAAGCAAGGGTGTGGGTTTTTCTCAGGAATTTCCCACTGATGGCCTTTGCGATTTCGGTTCGGTTGCTTATCCCTGAGGCCGTTTTTTGTGTTAAAGGGCTTTGCGGCTCTTGAAACTTGGCTAAAGTCACAGGATTGCGATAGCATAAATGCTCATTCCGTCATTCGCATTTTGTTAGGGGCATGTTACAGGTTGGATGACCGTTTCAGGAGTTTTGATGACATAAAGGCGTTTCCATATTGTAGCTCCGCTCCAGATGGAAGGGGTTCCCATCACCCTTCCTTCTCACATACTCCCTTGACCATCACATCGGTCAAGGGACAAGCAATCTCTTATCACCTAGCCATCTCCAACTGCAGCCTCTTTCTAAAGTACCACAAGCCCACTCTACTCTCCTGGAGACGTACGAGCGCACCTCTCGACTCGGTCGGACTTCAGTCCTGCTCTGGCACTGAGGTTGGTCATTATGCCTTGATCAGTTGTTCTCTTATGCGTTATGCCTCACTGGGTGATAACCTTTGGCCCAAGGATGTCACTGCTACCAACTGCTAGAGAACCATGCATGTGTTGCCTCATGACAATGCCCTAAGCCCCCAGACCTGGTAGCCTGGATCCGTTTCAGTCCTACAAAAATAAGTCGCACAAACGGTACCCACAAGCATCACTACATGATTCCCCTTGGTCTGACCTCCTATAAGCCGCCACACTTTCCCACAATCTTTGTCAGCTAATGCGTGCAAGCTCAGCCCCTTTGCTTTACCCCTCTAGACCACAATAATTTTGAAATAACCAGTAGAGAGTCCATCTCAACTATTGCTCAGTTTTAGTTTCTATTCTAATATAATGCTTCCTCTCCAGCTCAACACGTTGGAGATTGTGCTCTCAGCAATCGTCTGACCAAGCCGTAGTCACAGGTATCGTCCCTTTGCCCCCCTGGTATATACTTGCCCTCGTTTTTAAAGCTAGTATGTTTCAGGATTCCCACCGCGCGCTTCTCATTATTTATAGTTGACATATATATCACGCTCTCCCGTTCTCCGCTGGCGAATGGTTATGCTAAACAAGGCCCCCTAAGAGTATGCACTACGTCAGACGGGAGCCCACGACCTATATCATTCTAGGCGCGCGAACCCCCTTGAATAGCAAGTTGCGCGCTTTCCTCCAGTGCAGTACGCTCAAATCAGCGCAGGACCTAGCCCCTACTCTTGATGCACCGGGGATGTCTAAACGTGTCAGAGTTGATGGCCATATATCTCAGCCGACCCGCTCACAACACGCCCAGTGCCCTGTTGCTTCCTTTCGGACGAATTCCACAACGTTGGTGGCGACAGGGAGCAGAGCACCCATACCGAACCTCTGTCTCGTACTCATCAGCTACATGTTCAGCGAATCTCTGCGAGGCAATAATAAATACCATCGTTCTTCTCATCCACCTCAAAAAAATACCTCGGATACCAATGCAACTCTCCCAGGCTCTCCCTCCAAACCTACGGGTCGAAGTCCCCGCTGAACTGACTAGATCTCTCTCCCTTGAAAGGAAGTATCATCCATATTTGCCAATGCTTTTATCAAACGTCGCACCGTTTCTGTCAAACAAAACACGCAAACATCAGCCAGTCACTGCACATACCCCAAAGCCAGTAAACACTTGAAGTAATGTACCATAACGTCGATGCCTGCAAATCGTACGAGAGTTTTTAAAACCCTACTGATTTTCCCTGAAAATCTGCGTAAACCTTGAGCCACAGGCAGGGGCATGTTGGATCCAGCTCGCCCGCCATCGTTGTTAACCACCGAGCACTCGACCAGCAACACTGACAGCGTAAACAACTCACAATTGTTTGTTAGGTGGCTGCTGATAGGGCCACGGTACATGTCTCGCCTTAGTTGTTGTGAACCAGTCATACTCATCAGCATCCCCACCAAATACCAACAATGCATTGATGCCCTGATTGCTTCATCGGCTCGAACGTCCCCGCCTACAGCAATCTGTAATAAGGTGGCTCCATACAGCCCCCCCAAACGATGACCCTACTCCGATCGCTGCCATCATTGTTAACTCATTAGGCCTTGAGGCAAGAGGCATCGCAGTGCGATAGATCCGGAGGCTCGTGTAGGAGGGCCGCTGATCCCCGGGTTTGTATGAACGTCCTCTTGAGGGGCAAGCAGCGTCGTCAAAGCACACGACAGCCCACGGCGGCCTGTCCCCTCCAGTTTCATATCAGGAATTTCCGACTGCCCGTGGCACCCTACATTCGATCGCTCCTCTCGACCGCGTGCGTTGGCGATCAGCAATATCAGCTCCCTCTTGTGCACCGTCGATAATAGTCTGTGGCTGTGCTAACGCCGTTGGTCGATAATCACCGGCGACGAGGGACGATCCACCAGCGTGGATGAAAGCTGAACGACTGACGTACCGCAGAGCTGGACCGTCTTCAAACGGAAACAGCCGGGTAGCCACTTTGGCTCCGTGTACGATCACATCATGGCTGTGACGTGAGGCTGGCGCGAGGACGGCGGTGCCGGCCGCGGCGGAGAAAGATCTGGCGGCGGCAGCGATTATGACTGAAACGTCCTTCGCGTACCCGGATCGACGGTAGCGGCGACGGTGACGGAAGCGGCGGTTGCGGCGACTGGATCGACAATTTTGACGGCACATAGCTAACAAAAAAAACAACGGTGCCGTTGCGGCGGCCAACACGGGCCTCCCCCTGCCCGGCGTTACCGGCAATAGAAGCACGGGCGCACAGATAGTCGTGCACACCACGTTGGTGCAGGAGGCGCTGCTCGACGGAGCGTGAATCATCATCGCACCTAACGAGGAGAGGCAGCAGCCGTTGTTGAAAACATAGCAGGGTACCGATCAGACATCGGTTTTCGTTCTGCGGTCCACTTCCCTGATGCCGAAAAGTACCCTCTCAAGGTCCGGTAGTCGCGGGGAGAGCACCCCGCGCGGGGACCACCACCCAGTGTCGGTCGTGGTCACCGGGAGGTGAAAAAAATCGACAATCCAACCTACGGCTTCCAGCAAAGACGATTGCTGTCTACCACGAGGTTGGGGATCCCGGCGAGGTCGATGTCCGGGTAAAAAACTCAAATCTCGCGACGAGCCACATGCCGACCCTTTCTTTCCTGTCAGATCACGCCTTCCACACACGCATTATGTCGCGGTGTATCCAGAGCTATACACTCACAACGAATCCCAGTAGAGTCGCGGACGTCGATGGCAGTATCTGCCGGTACATTCCACACCGTTATATGTACAGACACGAAGCGCGTACCCCATGGCGTTTGTATCAATCTTTGTGCGCACGGAGGTGGTGTTTTCCGGCATATTCCTCATGCCGTAGGATCGCATTTCCTGCGAGGAGCTGTCGACAAACACGACCATGAAATGGGATGCGCCATTGGCGCCTCGTAAACCCCAGATACGCCGTTTTCCACCGGCTTCATAAGTCTCAGCACGCGCGATGTCGTCCTCGGGGACCTTCTAGCTCACACGGTATTTGCCTCCACAAAGTCACCACACGGCCGGCAGCACTCCCGTTAGGCCAGCCATGTTGCCTAGTCATTTCTCTCAACAAGCCTCCGTTTGCGCGGCCGAAGGGGGCGTTGAAGTAGTTGGTATAAACATAAAATACAGATATCCTGAATGAAAATGGGGGACAACCCGAGGTGAGTCCAGCTGCAGCCGACATGTCTACGTTCCAGTCCGACCCTGTCTGTCCTAGATCTGCCGTGAAATTGAGGGGGGGTGGAGAAAGAACCGGCGCACAGAGTGTCACCCTTGACAGTCCGCCACATTCGGGGACACGCTCATGTCTGTTTTATGCATGGCGCAGGCGGCCGCAAAAGGCCTATTCCTCACCGATCCTTGCTCTATTTCGGGGTGTGGTATCTATAGTGCTGCACCCGCACCAATACCTGCCTTACCCGAAGCCCGTGGGGGAGGGGGCAAAGCACTACCTGGTACACCGCTAACGATATGCGCGAACGTCTAGTCCTCGGGTACCACGTTATTGAAGGCGGGCATGAAATCATCATTTCAAAGCACTTTGCTAAGAAGGGCGGGCCGGAAGCCATTGTCCGCATGCCCTACCCTTTGACACTGCAGTACGAATAGCGGTAGGGATGAAACGCCGGGGCCCCTGCCCTGTTTATTTACCGGGGGGGTGGGGAGGGCAAAACAAGCAAAGATATTTCCGGTTGTCTGGCTGTGAACGGTATATCTTTTTCGAATCGACAATCCTATGGTCCGGTTTGGTGCGGTTTTAGAAAATCCGAAACCATACGGTGCGGTTTAGTGCAGTTTTCAAGCGTTGGAAAACATACGATGCGGTTCAGTTTTGTGATATATTCTTCGGTGCCGTTCGTTGCGTCGGTTCAGTTCCCTATTGAACCGGTTTTTCCACGGTGCGGCTTCAATGCCCGAGAGAAAAACCGTACCACACACGCTGTTTTATACGGTGTACTGCATACCAGATATAAACTGCACAAAACCGTGGTTTCGAATGGTTCGAAGGCTTTTCATTAGGAAACTAATGAAAACGACGTTTTTCTACGGTGCACCGTACGAATAAACCGTAAAAAACCGCGGTTTTGTACGGTTCGAAGTTTTTTCTCGGGGCATTAGCGCAACGCTGTTTCTCTCTCTGCTGTAAACGAGCACTGCTACACAAGCAGGCTCTGCTGCAAGCAAGCAGTTCTGCAAGCAAGTGCTTCTGCGAAGGAGGAAGCATCCTCGAGCAAGCCCTGCTGCAAGTGCTGTTGCAGGCGCTGCTACTGGTTGCAGCTGCTGCTGCGGCTGCAAGCACGCGCACCCTTATCGCCACGTGCTCCTCTTGTGCTCTTCGCCGCTCCGACCTCTTTTAGGGCAAAGCGGACAATGGAAAAGAAAGAGAGTCGATCTTGCCACCGTGGTCGTTGTGATGGTCCTGCTCGCACAGCAAGTGTCGACAACCGCAAGTTAGATCGCACGTTTGCCTGTTTTTGTACTTGCTGCTGCTCACTGCGTCTGCAGCTTGCTGCTGCTGCTGCTGCGTTGCAGGTAGGCACTGATGCTTGCATGCCTCCCGTTCCGCTCATTGAGTGATGCAAAAGTTCTACGGTGCGCTTCGGTGCGGGTTTCCTGTTTTGTAAAACCTACGGTGCGGTACGGTGCAGTTTTGAAGAGTCAAAACATCGACGCTGCGGTGCGGTGCGGTTAACCGCACCGAACCGCAACGGACCGGTACGGATAATCGCACCGTGGAGAACTCTGAATAATAGCACCAGGCACGACAGACTGACGAAATGGGGGGAGGGAGGCGCGAGACAAGGCAGACACAGCAGCAAGTCCTGCAGTGGGGTTCGGTCAATTTCGGGTCTCGTGCACACATGACCTAATGGTGTCACGGGGAAGGGTCGGGAGGGTGCCCAAAGAGTGGACACGACCCTACTCCAGGATAATGGCTTTCAGTGGTTGGACACTGTCAACAAAAAGATGGCGGATGCCCTCCGTCCCAAATATTCACATCAACTTCACCTTGGAGTCGACTTTTTGAACGAGTATTGGGGGTGAGACTACCTACTGCTTTCGAGCCACCCCACGGTAGGGGTTGCACTTTTTGGGACGAAGGTTCCTGACCGATTGAGTTTCTCAAGTGAGAAACGAGCAGTTAGGATGGAAATTGTACTCGTATATTCGTTTTAGCACTAGCGCATAAAAACGCCAGTCGGGTGGCGCGAACGAATCCCTTCCAAGCATTGTTTCAAGTGAAATATTGAGCTACAATTGTGAGGGGGCTTAGGAACTTCTGGTTCATCCCTACCGTGAGATGGCTCTTTTACCCTTCCCCTTGCCTTGACCAATCATAACCCTTACTTTTTCAAAAGAGATCTCTACTCAGGGCGAAGATGTGCTAGGGTTGGTGGTACTGTAGTTGATCGCCCCTTTATCCAACTCAAACTCTATTTTTGGCGGTCCTACGACAAGCCACCCCCAGTGTCACTACGACTCTGGCTTACAAGCGCCAACCGAATTATTCGTACCTAGTCGAATACGACATGCCTTGGGGCATTGAGCGTACCATAATTAGATGTAGAGCGCTTGGGGGATATTCAGATGTACCGGGAGAAGGCGCAAACATGGAAGGCGGGGCGTGGTTCCGAGGGGGCTGACCGTACTGTAACGGCGATGGTACCGGTAGGTTATGCAGCGGAAACGGTGTTCATTACTGTCGCGAAGACGATGGCCTTTATTGCGGCCAAGGCGGTGGCTGGTAAGCGTGTGAAAACGGTGTGACTAGTACTGCTGCAAAAGCGGTGGCTGGTATAACTGCGGCCACTCGTCCTCGAAGGAGAGGTTTCGTAATTGTCGAAACAGTATAGGCATACAAAGCGTCAGTCTAGGCGGCGAGCGTGGAAGTACGGTTACGGCCGCCGCCAATAAGGTGTTACACACGGGGTGGGTCAAGGGCGGTGGTAGCCTCCGGACGAGGTTGCGCGATTCCGGAAGGCGCAGGATACTCTGGATCCACGCGCCAAAGCACACCTGCCGACCCGTCGCAGTCTGGCGTCGGTTGAATGGGTGAGGCTTCGCAGGTACCGGGAATAGTCGTAGCTGCCAGGAAAATATACGGTGACTTTGGTTTGCCATGTTTCAAGTAATTTGTTTGCTTACTTGTAAACTTTACTCACTATTATATATGTATATTATCTATTGACGTACGATATTTAAACATTGATCCATCATCAGTGTTATGATTAACAACATATTTGTTCAGATATTTTGTGTCCAAATATGTTTTCACCTTTGTGGAAGCCAGGGGCGGAGATATCGTAGATCTCGTAACAGGCACGCGCGAACGACACGTCACCGGTCAAGCACTGCCAAATTTTGAGTCACGAGTAGTCTCACGACGTTGATGTGTTGACCCGTTCTCGGCATGTAGCTTGCGGGAGTTACACAACCCACCGCAGAGTCTAGGGTGACAAACCGTTCGCCACCCAGTCAGACTAGCTATAGCATCTCCTTGCTAAACATCAACGAAGTCAGACTAGCTATAGCACCTCCTTATTAAATTCAAAGAAGAAAATCTGGCCGGCTTACGTCGGCTGTAACGACGGCTACAAGAAACTCTCGCTTCGCGACCTCATCACGGGGACTTCTCCCGACGACCTCGGTACGAACGACGAGCACATGTACCTTATTGCATTGGTGACCACCGAGTCATTGATTATGTCACGCTCCGAAGGCAGACCGAAGAAGCAACGGACAAAGACATGTCTGTCGGCCGAGGTCGCCTCCATCAAACGCCCGGACGCCAATTGTTTCAGCGATCTGCGGGCCCGAGTCCCTTTTCCCCCCGGAGACCTCGTCCAACGGGAGATAGCAGCGTGCCTTCGGCGCTGTATGCTGGACGGCACACCTCCGCCAGCCTGGGTGCTTCATATGGTCATGTCTGCAAACGCGGCGTTGTGAACGGACCAACAGCCGCCTAGATGAGGGAGGTGAGGTGAGCCTCGATACTGCCCCGAACACAATCTATATGTAGCTTTCACAGGGGCCGCAACCGCACAGACTGACGCAGCCATCCCGATTCAGCAGTCGAGCAGTTCAGAGAGCAGCAGCCACTTCCCCTTTGACCTGAGCCAGCCCTTGCAAGCAGCACGTTCATCCTCTGCTGTGTCCCCACCCACCAATGCTCGCTCCCAGCAACCAGTACGTACAGTCTCTGCTGTAGCCCCACCTATCACAACTAAAGTAATGTAACCAGGACGTATATCCTCTACTTTAAGTGAAGAGATTAGTCAGTCAACCCGATCCTCGACTCAGCCGATTGATCACGGAAGTTTTCCCATCAAAAAGACAGACCTGCCGTCCTCACTGAAAACTATTCGGATCCCCCTCGGAAGACGTGCCCGAGACCATCGCAACATTCTGCTCTCGCGTCCGCTTACACTCCCCTGACAGTCTACCCGACGTAACCATCGACCGCCACGCTGTCAAGTACTTCCCCCTTCTAGTCAGCGGTGGAGCAGCCACCACCATGTAGCAAGTGCAGTGCGAGACCTTAGAGTGGCGAACCGACAAAGAACTGGCCGAACTGAACAATGATGGGGACGCCCTCGAACTCAGGGCCCCCCGCCCTTCTTACCGAAACTGGACGAGCGCCTCCCCGAACCTGTTTAGCCCAGTCAACTGCATTGTCTTGCTAGCTCGCACCATCGCTAACCTTAAGCAAGGGAGTGGTAAATATGCCGACTCTCACGGACTAGCTCAAGCTTATGCACGACTTATGGTTGAAGCCAAACGCATCGCCCTCCTGATTGTTTCGCTGTACAAGCATGCGTGGAAATCTCACTGGTGGCTACTTTCGAAAACAGCTTGATTCCCTCAACTCAATGGTGGCTACTTCCGAAGGCGGCTTGCTTTCCCTCAAACGAGTAGAACTCATCCACGAAGACCCATCCCTGACATAAAAAGCATATCGTACTCGTATTCAAAAGCAAGAGACAAACGCCTTCCGCAGACCCCCCACACCACCTCCAACCACATACGCATTTGCCTGTCACCGGTGCCTTCTCTGACCCTGACCGCCAATTGATCACAATGATGGTCAACACCAAAAGGCATTCGGGGCGCGAGTGGGAGGTGCAGTCGGTCTCACACTGAAACCGTCGGAGGTACAGGTTGGACCTCGGGCGGTAAATTGGTTGGCACATGTGCTGACCGCCGACGGAATCCGAATCGGTGAGAATCGCGTAAAAGCTGTTGTTGACCTACCGACACCTCACTCATTTGTTTGAGTTGCGTTCAGTGCTTGGAATAATCATTTTTGTCCGTTAGTTCATACCAATCTTGGGTAGTGTCATAGCACCTCTGGCAGCCTTCACAAAGAAAGAGGCCGCCAGTTAGGTAGATACACGTTGGAACTCAGAGCACGACGAGTTGTACGCAGCAGTGAAAAATCGCTCACTCAGGCGCCCGTACTATAGTTTCCCGATTTTTCGAAAGAGTTTGTGACACACATTGACGCTCCAGAGGCAGGAGCGTAGGCACTTCTCGCCCAGCAGAAATGCAATGACATCGTACTGATGAAACAATCGCAAACTTCAGTCAACGCCTCAAGGACAGCCAACGCCACTACTCCGCTACAGTCGAAGAGTGTTGCGCCGTTGTGTTGGCAATATAGCACTGGCGATCGTATTTGTGGAGACGACACTTTGTATGCTCTGACGGAGCATGCGACGCTACGGTACCTATACTTAATGCAGGACACATCGAACATCTTCACACACTGGGCGATTGCATTACGGTCGTAGGATTTTAGCGTATAACACAGATACGACAAGCTACACGTCGTGCCGGACACGCTTTCACGAATGTTTGCGTCTGAGCCGTTCCTTAAACTTATTTGATGAAGTGTACCAGATGACCCTGAACTACCAGCAGCGCGAACTCCCCGCCCTTATCATGTTTGCGCCGACTAACTGGCTGACCCACAGAACCAATACGCAGCGATATAGAGTTTTTTATTTTTACTTTTACGGGGGTCCATAGTAAAGAGGACTAAATATTATTAGTAGAAATGGGTAAATATATAGTTTTTCGTCTGTAACCTAGGTCCTATTTACTACGGTCCCCCGCAATACAGACTTCGCGAGCGCGAATATTGTGAACATGTCTGTGGATCGAGCAAAACTCCGCTCAGCTCAAGCAGCAGAGTATGGCCCGTACATTGACTGCATTCAGCGCGTAGACGCGCCCTTACCTGAAAAAGGAACGAAAACAGTAATGTCATACTGTTCAGTGCAGGACGAAATGTTCTCCATATCGTATCGTTCGGGACACCTTCCGAAAACAAGTACATTTCGCGATCAATTTGTAACACCAGAAACCCTTGTCGATCTCATTCTGCACGTTAACCATGACCACGTCATGTCAACAGGACATCTCGTATCCAGACCGACGTCTAATACAATCCGCCAAAATTGTTTGTGGCCTACTTTAAGCCGCGACGTGCGACACTGGTGAGGAAAATGCCATGCTTGCCATCGACGAAAGCAGCACACGTCAGACTCAGACTCACAACAGGCCGATTACCTGTTAAACGACTGTTTCAAAGAACTTCAGTATATTTGGAGGAGTACAAATCAGTATCAATTTCAGCCGCAGATGTAAATATATTATTTCGATGATGGACCATCCGACACGTTGAGCAGTGCTGTTACCGGCACGTGATAATGCGGCCGATGCAGTAGCCCGGGCCATCATCGAATGAATATCTAGCACTTTAAGCCCACCCGAGACCTTGCGCTGAGAACGAGGCCCTGAATTTGAACACAAGGTAATGTACTAGCTGCAACAGCTTGTCGGATACAAAAAGACCCAAACGACTCCGTATCGAATCAGGACAGTTTAGTATCAGAACGCATACATTCCACCATGCACAACATGCTGGCTATGCATAGCGCGATAGACCAAAGCAATATCGGTAACCGTTCGTCCGAGTAGCTCACAGCACTTTGTTTAGTGCTACGATGCTTGGTCGTCCAAATTTCTGATAGCTAGGGCGACAACCTCGACTTCCAGTCGCAATATTTCTCGTGACTCTTGATCATGTAAGGAGCACAGTAAATACCCAAGAATTCGCGCGAAAAACGCGGGACAAAATACAGGTCACTTTCAAACTCGCACGAAAATATTACAGGTCGCTTTCAAACTCGTACGATGAAATCGTACACAGCGTGCAGACAAACAAGAAAACAAAAGCAAACTAGAACCGCCCCCCGTGTTCGAACCAGGACAGAAAGTACTCGTGAAAAACCAAAACCAGGACGCGGTTGGTCCCAACCCAAACTTGCTGCTACCATGGCGAGGACCGTATGTCGTCTGCTTCTAATCATTACCAGTGGTGCATCGAGTACGGCTTACAAAGGACACACTAGAGGTGTCAGTCCACCTTGCCCACATAGCGCCTTACCGCAGACGGGAAACATCGCCAGTGCATCACTTTTCGAGAAGCTTGCGGGCATGATATTGGGGAAAACAATACCCCTATTACGGGGGACTATAGTAGATAGGACCAAATATTCTTAGCAAAAATGGGTAAATATATAGGTTTTAGCCTGCATCATAGGTCCTATTAACTATAGTCCCCCGTAATAGCAGTATTGGACCATCCAGACGAGGCTCAACCTCCGTTTGAGTCGTACTTCGTAGACAGGGTATAAGACCACACACATGGCTCTGGCAGAAGAATCTTCCACAACTACAAGTAACTACCGTCCGAGGCTTCAAGGGTTTGCCCGGGAGTCGGACCTCGAGTATCGTGCAGACGAAATACCCCAATGTCACGGAATAATCATCGCATTTCAAACCCAGAAAGGTTTGCGACAACTCGCGGCAGCCCCACCTCCTTCTCCCCCCCCCCCCCCCCTTCTCTCGGGAAACGGAAGTGTAACGTAGGCGAGGTGCAGACCGCGCAAAAAAAGGATACTCAATTCTTCGCAGCAAACCACGAACTAGTTGGCAAACACAGTTAACTCAGCTGGAGGCAAAAAAGTTAACAACGTCGACGAGAGTAGCACCGTCAGACATGGCAAACGTACGTGTCTACTAAAATCAGACGGGCACTTCAACCGACATTCCGGTAGGAATAGGCGTGTCCAGGAAACACTGAAGGAAGTTGTTGTAACGGCAGGAGGCTGTAACAAGCATGACTATTCATGCGAAGGCCCACACTGAGTTAGGCACAAAACAGCAATGCCACCGTTTTGTCACAAAGCTTTTCGAAACAAATCTCGCACACTTAGGGATTGGGAGCCACGCCACTCTGCCTCGCTTACAACGAGGCACCTGTTGATGCACTTAGATCAATCAGGTCGGCCTCGCGTTACCCCCCGATATACCACGGAAAAAAGGTACGGGTTCGGCTACCAACGGTTTTGAGAACAGTAACCACGGGAGCGCACCAACATTACGTGTGGCTCAACAGAGTTAGTGCGCTGATATAAAGTTTGGAATTGCCAAACAACTTCAGCTTACGCTTTCAGCGTATGAGCTAGATATTGTGTGCATCTTCGACGGAGCGGTGTGTAACACTCGTGTTTACTCAACGCGTCGGCTAAAAAAAGTGGATACATGTGTGTGTTCTTCACATTGAACTGTTCTTCTACTCGTCGACATCCAGCATTCCCAGTGTCCGTGCTAACTCTCCACACTCTAGGGAGACACAAGCTCTGTAGTCATAAACTGCGACACAGAGATAACACATCGTGATGCATTAGCCTACGCAATACCATGCCTTCGCACTGGGTACGACAAGCACAACATACATACATACGCCAGCAACCAAAACACATCGTAAAGAGAGAAACAACGAA
>JBBMHQ010117745.1:0-15399 GCA_037834295.1 Postelsia palmaeformis
GACGTTCGGAACCGTCGTGCCGAAGAACCACGGCGGCAGTACAGCTACCCAACGAAGGTATTGTGGCTCGTCTTAACCCCTTTAGAACCGCATTCTCGTTTTGGGGACAATTGGGGACAAAATACTTGGAATTTGACTGTTCTGTCCCCAAAACGGGACTAGGGTTCTAAAAGGGTTAATTGGCCTCGCCTGGGCCCCGCTGCTGACCCACCTGTTCGACCGATACCCAGTGCAGTTCAGAGTGCTGATGGCGGACATCATCGATCTGGTTTGAACGTGCGTGTCCAGCTCCTACGGTCACGCCAAGTAGCGGGGTAGTACGTACGTAGTGGATAGTATCGGCAGACGTCAGCGCCTCATCCCACTGCCGTAGGGGGCACCTGGTATACCGCTTTTTGGCTCAGCATATTTTGACCGGTTGAGCTGCTCGAGTGAGCAACTACAGTACGTGTTACTACTGATTGCATACTTTGATATATTTACTGGTATACAATTAGGATTGTCTAGACCTATCAGGGTATACCTGGTACCAGGTATAACACACAAAATTATTGTTCAGGTTGCGTAGACACCTCCGAGTCCTGTTCCGAGGTTAAACACCGCGCCCGCTGTGTGGAGAGCTAAACAATGCACCGCGCGGTCCCTACCGTCGTCGCAATACCTGTTTGATCTTCGAGATTTAGAACGTTTCGTCCAGCCTGTTGTGGTTTTTGATATGAGCCGCGACGATTGATCAGGGGGGACCTTATCCATTCGCTCGTCCCACGTACGTTCACCGGGGGTGGCACATTGGTAGCCAAACGTATTTAGATGTTTGTTATGACATGTAACGGGAAGTTATCACAGGGGAAAATTTAGCAAATAAACCCGAATATTATGGTGTGCAGACATTCGAAGACAAACAGGTTTTGGGTCTATTATGAGTTCTGATTTTTCTATGCCCTATTGCCAACCGTGTTTGGGGGTCTACTATGATCAGCGACGAGTAAACCGATGATCAAGCTTGCGTGAGCGATGTACACGTGGCCGACTCTGATACGCACAAGCTCCTGCCTCGTGCGTGCATTATATAGTATATACCATAGCGTGTTGGAGTATTCTATACAACTCAACGCAACCTTTGGTTGATTGTCTGCCCCACCCCCGGCTCCCCCGGCCCCTCCCGGTCAACTGTTGAACTGAGTCACGATTTGAAAACATGATTTGGAGTTGGAATAGAGCACTATGGGGATTACCGATAGAGAGAGTCAGGCGTTATACGACGTCGTACTAAGTGTGGACCAAAATTAAAAAATAGGTTCCAATCCTGATTATTGTTTTCACGGTACGCAGTTTTTCTCAAAAGCTTCCGCGAACAACCGTCTGAAGCAGACTCCATATCAACGCGCCTGCAATGTCCCGGAGTGGAAAGCGGTGTACCGTGCAGTGTAGACGAGACTGCCACCCCCGCGTAGAAGGCAGGCGGGTTGCTTTGTTCTTTGCCGAATAACATGCCGTGGATACTCCCGTTTGGAGAACCGAATAGTTGTTTCGGTCTGCTTCCTTCGTCCTGCGGTAAACGACGGGTTATACCGTTTCATTGCGTACCTGTTTAGGCGCGACTTCCTAAAGGATTATCTCCGTATCCGCAGTACGGTTCAGTTCAAGAATGGGGTGAAACACGAGCTTAGGTGCTGTCCACTACAGGGGGATTATGGATATGTAACGTTTCGATACGTAGATTTTGAGCTGACTGCATGATGAGGCCGCACCTTTTTTGCGGTTGCCCAGTTACTACTGCTTGTTATAACTTCACCTCTTACGGTGGATTTTTCGGCGACACCCCGTTCTAGTTCTGTCGCCAAACCTGTCGCATACTACTTGTTGATCGTAGGATTCATTGTTTCACATTTACCCTCTCGTGGGTGCTGTCCAGATATGCAGTATGCTAATTTACTACTGTGTTCGTTGTCATCCGCGTCCTACGTCGATAGTGCATTTGTTGGTGTTGCTGCCTGCCTCCGACGGAGGCCGTGGGACTCAAGCGACATTCGTTATCAAGCCACGTTTTGGCCAACCGTACATCCGTGTGACTACTCTTTTGCCGCATCTCTGCTCGACCTTCGGAGGAACGTTACAGTACCAAGCCCGAAGTGTGTCCCATGTCAGGGAGTTGAGTTCTGATAGACTTGAGGCATGTTTACAAAGTGGAGATAGTTCATTTACAAAGTGGAGATAGTTCAGATCGTGCGCATATGTGGTTGTGATATTATGGTGAAAACAACCCCACGCTTCGAATGATGTGAAACCGAGTTGGGCGCTCTAAGCAAGCTACGTCCTTTTTGGGAAAAGAGAGACGGCGTCAAGACCGGGAGGATCAAGACGGCGTGGGCGTGGTGTGGCGCGAGAGGGAGATAAACGCAACAAGCCGCAATGTCCTTGCTGATGCTGGTTAGGGCCTTGTACGGTAGCTTGGTTCTCGTTGTAACAAAGGACACATTACACGATTACTTACTGCCGAACGCGGTCTGCTGTGGAAATGCTGGACCCACCCTCCATCCCTCGGCTAATTCCTACCCTCGATCAACGGACAGGTCAGTGTGCGAATTATGTCTCCAACATTTTGTTTGGAGTCTCGCGCAGATCAGTGCAGTGATCCGTTGAAGCAGTTCTATTCCTGTAGCCAATCGTTCAAGGCATATGGGGCGGTCGAAATGTTGCGTGCGCGAGCTTGAAACTAGTTTGGTACAACCAACGTGTTTCTTCGATATGCGCTTTCGCTTCTCGGTTCGATGGCTGTTTTGGTGTCAGGGCGACGGTTTGATCATGCCCAATAGCTCTTGAAGGTTTACTGAACGCCCTGTCTGTATTGCCGCATTTCAGATGTAAGCAGGAATTATCGTTGTCCGGTTGAGTCTCAGGCTTTAGTGACGGAATCTCCAGTTACACGCATAGCAACCCATATTTCCATGGCGAGATGGCGCGCGTGTGTACGCAGAGCCTTTCGCTTTCGAGCGGAAACACTAGTTGCGTAAAGTTCATCACAGGGAGGTAGAAGTAGCTCTGGATACATTACAACACTTTTTGATTGGCAGTCCTTAGTTTCTGGTCGACTAGAGCACCCCACGCGTGGTGGAGTTTACTGTTGGGCTCAATTGTTTTTTAAACCAATTTACAGGGGAGGGGTTTCCGTATGTAACAATAGGGGTTTTCCTGAGAGAGGGGGACTACACAGTTGTTCGCACTTCTGTAGACATGAGGAGCGAGGGGTGCAGGTCTGACCGAAATAGCAAGTATGTGGTACATATAGACAGTCTCGGCACTGCGAAAATAACTTCAGCAAGTCTTGGAATATGTACATGCCGAAATTATTCGGCCGGCAATCCTAGTCGTTAACGCGGTTTGAGACTTTCGAGTCCTCTCTAAAAATTACGTAGACTTCCTCGAGGCCCACAGGCCCCCCAGGGTTTGTTGTGCCGCATCCGGTTTAAACTGTAGTGTAGAGTGCCTATATTGGTTGCTCGGTACTGGGGTCAAGATATCGTGGAGTGGGTTCCAGCTACTTAATCGACGGGCATTCGGGGACCGCGTACTGGTCGTCAGCAAACTACGTGGGGGTGAGCAGGTTCCGCAGTGGGCTTCAGCTATATACACGTAGGGATGAGGATATCGTTTCCCGTGGTGTTTGACTTCCGCATCGGGTTTCGGTGGTTGTTCCGACGTTGAATAGGGGAGACACTACAGCACTAGCATAGCCGAGATGGCGCAACACATTAAGGGGCGTACCTTGTTCGGAGGAGTATTGAAGCGGGGGAAGAAGGGAAAATGGTGAACTAGGGACTCACGCTGACATCATAGGTGGGACATGGATGCGAAAGTTGTGATAGAGCTGCGAAGGTAAGTCGTGGTAGTGAAGCACACACGTCGGTTAATTGGAGGCAAGGTGCAACATTTGTGGGGGATAGTATTCCGTGTTGTCTCGACCGGGTCCACGCCATTCTGCGCCTCACTCAAAAACAGGAATATACATGTATTTCAACCAAAACGTGGTAAGGAACCCCATGGCCATGCACTTAGCGAATTTCTAAAGCTTGGAACATCGTCAATACAGAAACGTCATACAGATTTTACTCAGCCGAGTGGCTCTGATCGGCAAAATTGATGAGATCACAAAGCGGCGCTGGTATCGTTCAGGGGCTGCTCCTCGCTTGGGGGTGGGGACTCGGCGCTGGGGTTGAATGCCGTAACGCGGACGGTCCGCATTTGCTTTGGACGAAGCACTACGAGGCACCAAGGCTGTCGCCCAGTGTCAGGGTGAGGGACGACCCGGCCGATTTCATGATAGTAAGGCCATACAGCAGTACGGGGAGTTGAACAGGTTATGACCTAGCGCGCTTGACTACGGCAGGGCCATGCCATCGACGTGCTAGACTCAATTTTATGGATTGATAACTCTACGATGACGCGGCTTTATTTTATCTCGCTCGACTCGTTGCAGAACACGATTAGCTGCTATGCACAGTTATCGGGGGGGAAACCACCAGAATACTACTACTCATGAACCTACACACAGCAGTTCGAAGGTTACAACTGGATGCCGGGATAATTGATTCATCTGCTATGAGTCCATCTGCCACTTCCTCATACATTCTTGAAGGTTCGATCCAAGACTCAGTCACTCTCACACCGCGTTGGTTGCCCTTTGGACTATCGCGAACTTATCACTCTGAACATACTACTACGAGGGTCCATCGTTAATAGGACCAAATATTGTTACTAAAAATGGGTAAATATATAGGTTTTTGTGTGGACCCCAGGTCCTATTACCTATGGCCCCCCGTAATACGTTAGTGTCCCCTCGCAGATACGTTTGTTTTTGCAACAAGCCCATATATCTGTGGTCTTGAAACCACCACGAAAACAATGCTTCAGAATGCAAGAAGGAGACCAAGCATCTGGCTTCATGCCATTGTACTGGGTGCAACAGGCGCAACTTACGCACGCCAGCAAGCAAGATACATCAGAAAAGAAAGTCGTAGGCCGAATGGAACATCCAGGAACGTAGGCTAGAAGAAAAGGAATGACACCATTAAAAAACATAGGCAAATGAAAACAATTTGCAGAAGAAGATATTGCGAGCATGAGCCAAGGCAGATTCGAAGAGAGGAATGCGATGTACCCCGAGAGAACGAAAGCGAGCAACCTAAAGTGAAATCAAAACCAGAAACACCACCACTCAAACCCGACATAACTCAAGCCCGACCACAGGTACCGGGTTCCTCTGGCAAATTGAGCACGTGGTGTGGCACCTCCGTTTATCTTCATTGGTTGATAGCGCTGTCAATGCCGCCTCAGTTTCCTGGTACATAACCGTACAAATGATGCAACGTTTTTTAGCATCAGACTCGCACACGCCTACTTTGCAGCGTTCACACATTTCAAGGATACCACGGGCAGGCTGGAGTATATCACCAGTTCCACCAACACTGACACCAACCCTGTTATGGACGTCGTCTCCTGTAAGATAACTAGAACGTCATGGATATACCTTCAACGATCCACACAACCAGAGCTTACACTTTCATCTCCTCAACGATTATTCATAAATTTTAGAGGATGTTCACCCGTTACTGGTTCCGCCCTATAAGCTAATAATGTCATGACCCGGGACATTCGTACTCAGAATACCTCCGCTCCAAGAAAAATATTTTTCTGGCACACGATGCCTTGGCTGTGAAATTGAATACAAAGATCCCTGCAGCAGCGTTTGAATAATGCGCGCATGCCCATTCCAGCGTAGGCCTACTCAAATTCCGAGTTTTGCGTGTCCAAAGGCGCTAGCGAGAATCTCGAAATTCATTTCAATTCGTATTCAGTGATCACTCGACAGGCAACGTATGCGGCGATAACCCAAGCTGTTTTCTGGCAAGGTCACGTCATGCAGGGAGTGGGTGTCACGCGTTGGCGACAATAATGATAGCATGAATATGTACAGTTGTTCGTGTCCAAGAAGGTTTGTGCTGTTTTGTAACCTGTGCATGCTGGTTCAATGACAACGAGTGAGAAATATTCGGAGGTAGTTTACAACTGGTCTTAGAAAGTCGTCGAGGGGTAGGAGACCAACATTTCCGACTCTGACCCCAACCATGAGCCAATCAAACGCAATCAACGTCTGATCAGCAGTATCTCCTTCACTTTGTACATATTGTGTGCCAACCACTTCCCTACCAAGGGCTGGCAAGCTGCTCTACTGTTCTTATGAAGTGTGTATCAAGGGCTTACACTCCGAATCAAGTCTTCAGAGCAGCGCTACCGTGTATGAGGTCAATGTAACCCAGCAAAATCCTAAGCAAAAGCCAATCAGACGAACTCAACTTTGTATCAGCGCAATCCCCTGTGTATCGTACACAGTTTTTATCAAACAGTCCTCCCCCCAGTAGGCTGGCAAGCTGCTCTTATGGCCCCATGAAGCGTCTCCGACGGGCGAACACTCAAAATTAGGTCTCAAGAGCAGACCTGGCCGCAGCGGCACGACAGGGCCACCATGCCCCGCGCTCGTGTCACGCCCCTGGCTAGATCGCTGTTGACCCCAGACTTCAAACCCCCCATTCCCACCAGCCTGGGTGGCTCATCGCGGCTAGAGCTGCAGCCGCCTTGTGACATTTACGGGGGACCATAGTAAATAGGACCAAATACCATCCGTAGAAAAAGCGAAATATATTGTTTTTTTTGTATGTATCGTAGGTCCTATGTAGTATGACTCCCTGTAGTGAGACACCTCCCCCCTCCCAATGTGGAACCCCAAAGAGCAATATAGCGACAGGCTGGAGTAGTGTCCTGACCCGGATCTATACCCACTGATCGGTGGGCAAGGTTGACTTTGCTTGACGGAAGCCATTTGGCAGTGTCGTGTATTGCATGGTGGAGTTCACCCGTTGCAGTGTTGGCATATTGTGCTACGAGTGGAGTGCACCTGCTGTGTTTGCAGGGGTTTGCACTTGAGGGGGGATTTTTGCTGTTAGCAAGTAACCTAAGCACAGGCCTCGACAAACACAAGAAGTGGAACCGGTATCTATACTGGGTAACGCGCAAAACAGGAACGGTCTTCCGATGAACTGGATTCCCTTTTTAACGGCAAACCGCTCCACTCATAGGTTTGCCCTATAGCGGGACCGCTATCAAAAGAAGGGCAAGGACGCTCCGGAGTCATACATTATTTAAACTGAAATCGCCACCTGCGTACCGCCATCACAGAGGGCGGCATCTCTCAAGGCGAGTCTAAAGCAGCCGAGGCGAGATGAGCTCGATCGGGTCAGGTGAAAGAGTTCCCTAAAGTCAGACAGCTTCCTGCAACCGTAAACAAAAGCAAGCGAAGAATACGGAGAACGTTTACGGGCGCTGGATTTAGCTTCTGACGATGGCTTGTACCGTACTGCAACGCCATTCAAGTTAATGTAAAAACGAACGCAACCAGGCCCATCAAAGCAGATGTACCGGCTGGGAAAGCACCCAGTACTTATGACCTATCAGGTATCATGCATGACGACACTGAGTTGTGCATAAACGCTCGATATTCCGTTCTGATAGGTAGCGTGAAATAGCTGTGTCTGCTACTACGGCGCCTCGACTGTTGTTTAGGATCCGTCGGCAGTGGACCGTGGTCCGTCGAAGGTCTTGACACATTTAGCCGGCCGGGGAAAGCTGGCCGATGCTGCTAAAAACTTGGCTCGCTCAAGCGCCCACTCGGCAGACTTCCGCAGACCACGGGACTTTAGGTGAGGGTCTTGTCGTGTGGCAGCAACGAAGAATAACGGCCGTAGTATTAGGATCAAATCAGCTCATCACATTCAGCAAGAAGGATTTACAGCAAGTGGGGACGCAAACAAAACGTGAGAATAATATCAAATGTATCACCGACGTTGTTGGGGACCTCTTGACGTAAGGTGGACTTTGCGGTATGGTTCGTTACATGCATGTATTCAGCCAGCGGGATTGTATGTATCATAGATGACCCTGATTTGGTTCACGAAGGTAGTGTTTGGGAAAGATATTGAGCTGCAACAAGGAAACGGAGCCGCCTATATATCATAGGTATTTACACTGCTGCCATCAACTCGAAAAGCATAAAGTTCCCTAGCCAAGGCACACGCCAGCAAGCGTTGGTCAGGGTGCTGCGCTGCATCGCCTGGCCCGGACATCAGCTCTCAGCGAGCAACCAGAGAGCCATCGACGACGGCTCTTCCCGGTACTTTTTTCCCGCGACGGCCACCAAACTCGAGCGCATGCTTTCAACAATAGAGGTCAAACGCGTGCTGGCGATCGACGGATCTCGCTAGCTGGGATCACCTCGCCAAACATGCTCGTACCCAACGTGTCATATGACGCACGAAAGACATCGTTTGCAGCCCCGTAAAACGTTCGATACCACCATCAAAAATATTTGTCCAGGACTTCAGAGCAGCCGACCAAGTCATGCATCGGTGCTCTACGTAGCCTAGCATTGTCCGTGGTCTTGCAAAAACAAAGGCACGTATGGTTTAGCCAAACAGATAAACGACGCTTACTGTATACTATTCAATACGCTATGAAATTGTACCGCGAGCCGTTTCAAAATTGTGGCGTTTTTTTAATGCGTGCTTCGTGTCGTACGGATGCTAGTATGACTCGATAGGCTACTCACGCCTTCAGACCCCTGCAACAAACCCTCCTACGAGTTCAATAATTATGAATACTATATCCCGAACCCGTCCGAGAGGTGACACGTCGGAACCCAAATACCCCACCCCGTACCTAATGTCCGCCAGAGGCGTCACAACCTACTCAAATATATACTCGGAAGTTAATATATCCCGCTCTTTGATGGTCCTACAAAAACCGCCGATGTCGCCGAGGAGCTCTGCGACGTCGAGGGGGTCTACCTCTGTAATAATCTCGAGCGAGCTCGGCTCCTGCTGGATCTCTATCGAGAAGTGCGCGTGGGGGGTGGTGAGGTTCCACTCCACCTGGAAATGTAATGCGCGTGACGAAACAAAACAAAGTTTACTTCAATGCTTAAGATATTGACACAAAGCGACTATCTGGTACTCGATACCCGTTCAACACGCGAAATAGTGTTGACACATTCTCCGGGAGGAAGTCCCGAACAGGTTTTCGTCGGAAAAGGAAAACACACCCAGCCATAATGGTGGGTATAGATATACTTCACCCGTGAATGTGTATGGACCAAGCGGTTCGAGCTGTCAACGCAGGCGAGAGTCTAAGCTTTGAAGTTCATCCCAGGGAATGTATTGTCTTCGATTTCTTAGGGTGGCTTATTCAATCGACACGGAAAGGCGTCGCGACAACACACTTGAGAAAGTTAAGCAGAAGAGTTATACCCATGCGTACAGTGGTATACTTCGAAAAGGAATAGAAGCACCCTCTAAACGTCAGGGGATGCGTTTGAGGGACAAACAAGGGTTTTCCGGGCATCTCCAAATTGACTGCCTCTACTTCGAAACGGTTTTGTGTGTAAGTACCTCATGGAAGTACTACACGTCAAACTAAATATGCGTTAATCAGCGTGTTCAGCGCTTGTTTTCTCAAACGTCGTAGGAAAAAACGGACAAAGTACATGCTACGAATACACAACGGGAACGTGTCATGCATTTAGTGGTTAAGTGTTGTCGCGACTCATATAGTCTTTGAAAATCGACGAGGTAATGGACAGGGCCTTGTATGTAAAGGAATTTTCTTGTTGGATGTCTCACTGCTCCGTCAGTCCGAGCTCCTTGTTGTAGGGACGTGAGCGATACACATTCAACATGAGGCGGCGACGGAGAGATCACCATGACATGATCCAAGCATACACGGACCACGGGCGTTTCGCGTGCGGACATCTTAACAGAGGGCTTTCGAACGTCAGAGAGCCGGAAACTGGTGTAGATGCCTTACGTTGCATCACTCAAGAGCGGTTCGTCTATGCCGATGGTTTTCCGCATCATGCCTACATCGCTGGGTGCATCTCGTGGCCATCTGTGTATCACGAGACCCTGATAGGGATCGGGATGCGACAAAGACTAATCGTCGTTTAGGTCGTTTTCGGCTCTTGTGGGCACGCGATGTTGAAACAGTCTAACTAGATGGTTTTGTACATTTTACCCAATGAGTTTCAAGGCCTCACGGAGTCAATAGCTAGTCCCTCGCCGTGAAATGGAAAGACTTTGAAAAAAACTTGATATGACTAAACCCGGAAGCCATTGTGAACAAAGCCGCACGTGGTAGACCTCCACATGGAACAGTTAAAGTCGCACTTACCTGAACCACTCACGTAGAAACCCTACACGTGGCTTAAACAGTTCTCGCTCAGTAAACCATTCAACTTAGAGTACGATGATCGTACAATTTTTGCAGCGAACTAGTGTGCAATTTGCTTCTCCGCTGTACATCTACCGAGTACATGCAGATATGGCTGTTGGATTCCTCTGTGGTACAACTGTACGCTATCCGGATCCCGGTCGAGGGTATGTTGGTTGTGGGGTCGTTCAGCAACAGGTTCCCCCATTTCCTGCGGGCGAAACGAAGACGGCAGCAGCAGCAGTAGCGGGTTGGAAATGGCACAACGACGAAGGGAAGTGTCCGTTGAAGAGATAGCTGCACCCGCCATAGCTTGAACGAAATCGGCTGGCCCCAGATTGTGTCGGTGACACCCAACCCTTTTACTGCGCCCGGTGTTCATACCAACCATACCCGCTTTTGGTGATAGACACAGAGGGATACATTCTCTTTGAGTCAAATTTTGGTGTTCCGATACTCATGACCGCTCAGATTATTACGGGCGACCAAAGTAAATAGGACTAAATGTCGTTGGTAAAAACAGGGATGTGTGTAGATATTTGTGTATACCGCAGGTCCTAAATGCTATGTTCGCGTGTAATTGTCCACCTGCTCTCCCTTCCCAGTCTTCAGCAGACCGAATTCCGTGTTTCGTTTTGTCCCCACAGCTGGAGTGTGTTCCTGCAGTGGTTAGCCATTAAAAAAGATGACATACTTCGATGCCTGTGGTTCGTATGAGGTTCTGTCAATACGGGACTGCGATCACATCAAGGTCAAGGGTAACGGCCGCTTTCCTCACTGTTGATATCACTGAACCTTTTTTGTGTATATAGATAAATTGATCAGAGCAATTTATCCCAAGATGCCTTCCTGCTGCCGTGCGCGCACAACTAGGCATGCGGTAAATTCAACCACTCTGGACGGGGTTGTAAGGACCGTTGTGAAAGGTATTCATGTTATGCTCTGAACGTTCCCAAAACATGTTTCTCCCGAGATGTAAAAAACAAAAACGTGCCGACCCGCGCAAGATGCGATTATGCGAAAGGGTACCTTGTTCACCTGCTTTCAGTGAAATGTCCGATGAACTCATGGAGTTCTTGTCAATCTCCAGTTGGGGTTTGACGGTGCAAACTCAAGCCCAACAACTGCTTCGTGTCTCGCGCTATGGCTTCCGTCAAGCACATGTTTTGGGAACGTTGAAATGTCGAGGCACACTTACTTACACGGGAACCCCCCCATACATTTGTAGTGCGTATAGGAGACGGGCGCTAAGTAGTGGTGAGTAATCTCGGAACCCATTTGCGGGATTTTAGTTCCTCATGGGGAAGAGAAGACGTGGCGGATGCCGGTCGTCGGTGGCAATCAGGTGAACAACGAAGGTCCCTTGGCATGAATAGGCCCGACGCTCAGAGGAACTGAATATTCAGTATGGTGTAGGCAGACAGATGCAACACGAAGACGATAAACCCTCTTAACGAGTGGAACGGCAACACGATGGGGGAAAAAAATTACTGAAGCCTACCGTCGACGTCACACTGGGCGACGACTGCTCCATTTTCTACGTTTATCGAAACATTGAACGGCAAACGTTACGGTTAAGCAAGCCGGTGTCTTCATTCGTTATCAACATTTTTGCTTCCTCACCCACCCACACTTATCAAGTTGGATCATTTGTGCTAGGTAAAGAGCCTTTACCTCTGCACAGGGAAATTGATCGTGTCACGTAGTTTTCAAGGTAAGACACCCAAGAGGCAGTTGAAATAGTACTCCCATTACTGTCTCTCGAAGGTAGATGTTCAATCAACTCATTGAATCTGTCATCCATATGCTAGTTCACCTCACAGCACAAGCGGTTTTCAGAGGGGTGCAGGTCACCCTTAATACAACTCGTCAGACACCCCACGGTGGTTCGCACTTGGTTCAAGCACTGTTTGCCTAGTCGACGAAACCCCGATATGCTCCGTTCCACCATTGTAGGTATGCGACGGTCTTTGATGAAACGACTATAGCCATGTATGGGATCGGTCACATATCTCCTATCGAGTACCCCCCCTAGCTATTCGGTCGATGAGATCACAGCTCATTCCGTTTATATCCTAATTTTTTACTGTAACGCTTCGTACAAAAAAACGTTGAAGCCATTGACCTTTTTAGACTCGTAGTCCTGTTTCGGGGATAAACCATTCACATTTTGACTGGTTCGTCCCCAAAACGGAACTGCGGTACTAAAAGGGTTAAGCCGCAATGGTATCGACAGACACGAGGGGCGAAGGGCGAACAACCATTTGAAAGGGTCTCCTATACCGGTCGCGGATGTTGACGGAGAGGACATGACGACGGTAAAAACGGTGGGCACAAACCGGGACAAACAGGCAGCTGCCACTGCATTATTCCTATTTGGGATGCAAGCAATATTGGACTCTCAAAAGAAGAGTTTATCACACCATGAAAGGGTGACTGTTACGCGAAAGGGGATGTACTCGTGCTTGAGGGTCGACTATCAATAATTATCATTTGTGGGGCTTCCGATCCTCGCCGCTGCGAACACATACAGTAGAAGCGCCCGCTGAGCCACCCAGGTACCAGTACATCTGAGCCCGATCGGACATCCAAGAAGGCACGCCGATGGTATTTCGAAGGGAAGCCTTACTGCGGCTATTCCTCGCAGTCCGGGGCATGGTATAATTCCGGGTCAAAGTTGTCGGTAAAATGATATGGTGTGCACGTGAACATGCACGGTACGTGTACATTGCCCGTGCAAGTGTAATGCATACAGTTCTTATTCAATGGTCTGCTGTAGCATGTATGATGTAGCCTTGTGTTCCCACTGGAGCGGCTAAAGGCTGCTTGCCCCACACACTCTCGACAAAGCCCCGTGATGATCATCTCGTAATGTGTACTTCGCTTCGCCCAGATTTAGACTCGGAAATACACCCAGATGTTCAACCTTAAGAGTTTGCGTTCTAGTCCAAGAGAGCTCACGTCTGAGAGAAAGTAGCCCAGGAAATTGCTTGCAAGACAATCGTTCCCGCGGAACGCAGTCACCTCCGACGTCTTGAACTCAACGCACCAGCCGTTCTGTACAAATAAACGTACACACAGTGGTGAAGATCAAAGGTCCGGGCGCACTCTTTTTTCGTTTCGTTGACATCGCCGTCCGATTTTCCAGCGAATGTCCGCAAACCGCTGATGGCATGAATCAAGAGCAGAGTCTGCGTGCGCCCCTCAAAGGGCACCGGCGTGCTTACCAGCTGGATATATAGCACAGACGAAATGAGTAGAAACAGAGAGTCAGTTTCAGAATGTTTTAAGAGAGATTATAAGGCCGATCGATCCGCCGCCTCACTTCGGCTGCTTTTCAGTCAAGAAAAACGTATTGTATGATTTACATCATGTAGGGGCTGGTCGAATCAAAGTTGATCTCACCGACTCTGTTAACACCCCCCAATACCAGGGATTTTCTGCTCATATTCCCCGCCAGGGAAGAACACTACAGTTGAGCTCCCCCCGTCTGTCTGCGTCGAGGAGTCCATACGCCGTTCTTCGCGTTCGAACTCGTCGCAGCCATTGGCGTCGTGAAGGCACACCCATGTGTCCGGGTACGAGTATACCTTGATCTGCAACGGGAACCAGCAGGCGCGGAGGGCAGGATTTTTGGTGAGAGCGTTGCAATTGTAATGGGATCGATGTTCAATAATTCTGCTTTTTCGGTGGCGGTCGCTTTAGGGTAGACCACGCGTGATCGTTGCATTTCCGGCACCTCCAGTCGTAACAGCGATCGAGATCAACGGATATCTGGAATGGAGGCGTAGTTAATGATGACGTCCCGACCTGACCCGCTTTACGTCTGTCGTCGATTTGTTCCGTGCGTAGGGATTAGTGGCCCACTGCCCCTGGAATTCAGACGAAGTTTGGTAGTTCTGGATGTCTCGCATTCGGCTATACGAGAAACGTTCACGTGAAGCACTTCTAAGGGTATTGAATGCGCCAAGTGCCGCTCCCCGACCCCCATACCAGCAAAGAGATGACAGGTGACTTTCATTCCGTGCATTACCCTGCTTTAGACATACGAATACGAGCCTGAGTGCCTTGTTGAGCGTTTCCAAAGTAATAAACTTTGGGAACGGGTCACTCGAGGCCACGGGTTTTTCGCCGGGTTTTGTTGGACTTGGACAAGATTGCAGCTTGACACGCCCACTCCATCAGCTTTGGTATTAAACAGAAAGAGGGTTTGCGTTTCTGAATGCTTCGAGCAGCAGTCGCTGCGACGGAAACCTTTAGATTCCTACCCATGGGTTGGGTAGCAAGGGACTCCTTTGCTGTGTTCGCGTCACAACCAATCTGGCTACCAACGTACCGGTAGTACGTGGTACGTTTCAGCTGTGATTTTTTGGGAGTGCGGTAATTACGGGTACCACAGGTAACTTATAACATTACGGGTAACATCGAAGAAACGGCAGCTACGATTACTCGTAACTAACTCAGACGGTCCTCATGTACGGAATACTCCGAGTACTCTTGTAAGTATATAGGTTGTCATATCGTCTATAAATATTTGATTTTGTGTAGTTCCGCCGATCTTTTGAGGGGAAAACGATCCGGACTACTCGCAAGTAGTGGATGTTCCGCCCCGTGGTCTATTCGGTCTGTTGGGCGGTTAAGCGGATACGTACTGCTGTGGTCGTTTGTGAGGCCGTCGCAGATGGTCAAAAGGGGGTATGTGTTCGGTCAAACGGGGTGAAAAAGTGGTCAATCGGGGGAAGTAGATATATTTCGTAAGTATGTGAGGTTTCCCCCCCCAAATGTGGTCAAAGGGAGGACTCCGTTTTCTCTCTCGTACGCCGCCGTCGCGTTCGCCCCAAGGACGTGGCTGAAAAAAAAAGGTTGTGTGCGTGCTTGGCTTGGAGTTCGAGCAATTCGCGAGGGCTTCGGAATTGCGTTTGAGGCGTGTTTGGGCCAGCGGAAGCGCCTTTCGCGGGCGCATTTTGACCCTATACCCCCGAATGGCCGTAAACCCAGGGGGTATACCCCCGAAGGACCATTTCCTTCTTTTTAACCCCAATGCCGAGGAGTTTGTTCCAACAGCAAAGGAAGAGGATCGCCACA
>JBBMHQ010117856.1:0-20678 GCA_037834295.1 Postelsia palmaeformis
AAATCGGCTGAAGGGCTCGCAAAAATAATGACAGTCGTCGTGACTTCGAAGCAGCAGGCCTCGCCGTATCGGAAACGAAGAGAGAGATAACGTTTCCACGAACAACATTTCGGACAACCCTCGCACCACCGCTCGTCATCGAAGCAGCAGGCCAGAGGTGTGAACCGACTTCCACAAGAAAATGATTGCATCACCACGGATCATCCCCTGGCCCAGGTATCGAAACTTCTGTTTTCTGGACAAGATTGGCTTTCCCACGAGTTGGAGTTGAGGAACCCCGTCATTCAGGAAAAAAAAGGAACGAAGTGCTCCACAAACTTCCAAGCAGAGAGCGTCAACGGTTGGAGTGCACTTCTTAACTACTTTTCGCAATATGTTCAGGAGGTAGGTGTTACATGAATAGTCATAAATACATGATATACAAGGGGAGATTCGCGGCGGAGGGCTGACGCCCGCCGGCGGCTCCGCGCATGCCCGTAATGGTTGAGGGCGTCCGAGTATGCAACCTGAGGCTGTTCGTGTCACAGAGTACTGTCAAGGGGTGCATCATAAAATACGACTGAGTGATAGAAGAAAAGAAAACGCTGGAAACAGACGAACAAAGAAAAACATTCATTCGCCATCAGGCATAACAACAACTACTACTGGTTCGTACAGCTGTCAGCAGCACTACAAAGTACACCGGACTAGACGCTCGGCGTTCGTACTTCTGTATACTTCGCATGCAGATAGCCACCAAAACAGTTTTTAAGGGTTGAGCAGCAGCAGTCGATCAAGCAAGTCGGCAGTACAAAGCGCCCATGATTACGTTCATGCAGGAAACTCAGCAGCAGCAAAGACGAGCAACAGCAAAGCGTACTACAGGTACGTATCGTACTAAAACTACGCTTGCACGAGACCTCCGCTGAGATGCCCAACAAAATATCGAATTATCAACTACGAGACGGTACTCGTGCAGCTTCCGAAGCAGATTAATCAGTCTTTCAGCTTGAGAGTGCGGAGACACCTCACCGAGAGAGGGGGTGACTTGCATATAATACACATGCTCACGTGGGTCAGCACCAAAAACGTATCGCGGACATAGCAAGAGCAGCAGCATGAGCAGTAAAACAGCGCAGCAGCAGTAGTGGTAGCCCCTACACAGCAGCAGCAGAGCAGCGTCGTGACAGCGACAGGAGCAGCCGCAGTAGTAGCCATGAACCACATATTTTAACATGCCGTTTTCACGGGTTACAAGCAGTCCTGATGGGGCAAAGGCAGGCCTTCAACCCAATTTTTTGCGGAATACGTACTGGTAGCAATCAGAAGTGGGTATCGACAACTTTATCTACTCGTCGAACTCAGTGTCGACCACTCAGACATTTGGTACAATTCGCAGCTTGCGTATATGAGATGTTTCTCGCGCCCCGTCTGAGCACTGCGCTAGCGTGGCAGAGGCCGTCTCTACAGCAAGCAGTAGAGCACGACAAGGAAAGGTATATACATACATTCGAGGGTCAGAAACGACACATGTTGCAGGGTGAGTGTAACGCGTACACACAGGCATACATGTATTTATTCATAACTTCTTCTTTTTCCCTTAGCAGTTACATGAAAATACAAAACGCCTTCACAACACAACAAAACTCCACGATGCATGTGACACTTATTGTCAATGGGATCCTCATTATTGATTGTCCTTCCCATTGCTGTCGGCCAGTGCTGCTGTGCGTAAAAATTTGTTTCTGTAGACACCGTTTGTACCTCCACCTTACCGCTCGTCCGCGGCGTAGCCTCGTTCGATTCGGTCGACAACAAAGAATCTGTCCTCTCTGTCTTATGGAGTCTGGTCGCCCGGCGTACACAGCAGCTGAAGAGTATCGCGGCGTTCGTTTCGCGACCATATGCTTGCCTATGAATATAAACTTTTTTGTGCTAAACTCGAGCGTTCATACGTAAAATAGCCCGAATCGGAATTTCGATACTCGCTTTTTGAACGCCCATCCCTCAACGCACGAGCAACGGCGGAGCAAGAGACCGGCCACTCCAGCCCATACTCCTCACACTTTTGCCGGTATAAACTGTCGGATGCCGTGGCGGGTGCAGCCTTCCCCGTTTCAGCCAAAGGAGAAGAGGTCTAATTTGGGTGCTGGCATCGTGAACATTTCGTTTTCACCGTCACGAGCGAGCATAGATCTGGGCTGACAGCACATTTTCCCCTTGATGGACAGCCGTCAACGACATCCCAAATCCTCAAAATATTCAAAAATTAATTGTTCCTTAGACTGTAGAATTACACCGCTGACGATTTTACTCCTGTACGTGGTGAATGCGCTGATACTAACCTCCAAACTGAGTATCTACCACTCGACTGGTCGGACTCATAGCATGTATGATGTACGTCGATTGACGGCACTCTCGCCCTGTAACGGACAGCTGCCAAGGACCTCTCAACACTGAAAAAACCTATTTTAAATTTATGGAAAAGTTGAAAGGGCCAACGCTAAACCACCAACCAAAATTTCGACCCCCAGTTAATAAATCACGCAGCAGCTCACTATATTGAGTCTCTACTACTGAACTGGTCGAGCTCACAGCGGAGTGCAGTACACCCTGCCAGCCGGCAGCCAGGGCACGACGCAAGCACGCCTGAAGCCGCCCCGGCTCGATAGCGGTCGAAGGGCACGATGAGAGAGATTTGAACCGAGAAGTGAACCTCAGCGAAAAAATCAAACATCGACGTCTGATAAACTGCGAGGAGCGCTCACAGCACACCACCAACAGTATCGTACTTATAATAATATCATGGTATTTTCGTCCTTCGTGGATATCTGCCAAAAATATGTATTCCGACCGATACTTTTTCCTATGCTTGAACCGGTTCCGATCTATGCGAAATACACAGATTCCACATGCACACTCCGCCCGTGTTACATGTCCTGAACTTACAGGTCCTCTATAGCCGACCCTTTCGGTGAGTGCGAGATTTCCGTTCGGAGCAGGTTCGGAGTGCTGAATAGCGGTTCGATGGACTAAGACTATTCAGGGTATCATAAGTTATTACTTTTCGACCTACGGTAGGTGCCAGAGTCGAGAATATCCACACCTATCTGCGCGATGAAACGGGCGGTTATGAAGTTCAATGGTGAATGAGTGTTCTCAGAGGGGGACCAAAGAGACAAGCCACTACTATACGTCCATTCTCCCCGTATGGGACCCGTCAAAAACAGAGAGAACTGACTAAGGCTGATTAATATGGAACACGAAACCGGAAAAAAGGGTATGTAGAGAAATCGAGAAGTTCTTTCGTGTCATACCTCACTCATCGAATATTATCGAAACACAAAAATAAATGAATCCCCGAACAAAACCTAGAGTATGTTTCGATCAGAAATGGCCTGGCCAGACGAAAGAAGACACCATCAGTTCGATACGCTCTCAGCGCTGTCCGGAACTGATTTTAAACCCCACATCAGAGCCATAACGCGGTGGGCCTGACACTCGAACACGTCATCGCCCCTACTGATCTACTCTCTCGGTGCCTCTGACACGGTATCATGGCATTTTGCGTTAGCTAGATACTCTAATATCCGGTAGTAGCGAACAAAACGAGTATAGAGCATGTTCTCAGCGACTGTCCCTCATTTTTTATACGTACCAGGTAATCCAACGTGAAACACCCTTTTTTGGTCGGATTTTATTTCGAACAGATGTTATGCGAGATTACTTTAGTCCGACTTCATAACGCGAGGCAAACATTTTTCCCTCTACTGTTACACAAGCACAGAGAGCCAGCTGTAGAACAAGATATTTCAGGGAAACGATGAATCTGAGAGCGATTATGTTTCAGCCAGGGTAAAACGTGTACATTTATCGGGTCAAAAATATCGGTCTAGGCCAGCATTCCTGTTTGTGTTTCATCTCACCATTTTTTTTTTTTTTTTTTTCAGGTGGTGTATTCGAACGGAGATACTGTGGTAAGGGGATGAAATGCAGGTAATACTGGAACTGGCTAGGAAGACAGCTTCTCTTGTTCAGCAGGCTTGTTCTTGTGTTGTTGTGCTACTCCCATGAAGAGGGAAAGGAGTTGCTGCAAGTCGATAAGGGCTTGCTTAAAGGGATCAAGCTCACTCTTCTCGCCTTCTGAAGACCTGCCCGACGGGTATATACACTTGCCCCGAGGAACTTTCTAGGGCATTTGCCCACTCATCTCCTATCAGCTATTCTAATCGCTGTTCTACAAAGGAAACCTCGGACCCACGAGAACACTCTTGAGGTACTCAGGGTTTTGGTACTACGGGATATGTCATGAACCACTACCATAGCCCGAGATTGGATCGTATCACATTAGCCCACACTGAGAAGTCAGATCATACGACGGTCAGTAGTTGATACCGGAATCGCCCTGAAATACCGCAGAAGGTCGAAGATGCGGCTATTCAAAACACGTTAATGAAGCTGCACATATACCACACCACGTAGTGAGGCCTAGGCATCACGGACAGTACTTTGCTCCAAAGCGCCTTTTCGACCTCTTCGGATAGAACCGCAGTCTCGTTTAAGGGGTCTCCAAAACAGGACTGCGGCACTTGAAGGAGCCTCGACTGAGCAAAACGTCTACCTGGTATATCGTTTTTTGGCGCTTCGCACGATTTTTTTTTATTTCTTGTTGACCCCTGTATATGATATCCGGGCCTTAAGATGCACCTTCCACGATGTCGTATATAGCGGAACACAATTTAATATAGCCAGATATTTTGCCACCGACTAATGGTGCTATTTTGATACGATGATGCTGCTGTCCCGCGCACAGCGTGAAAGGAGAACTACAGAGCTCTGCGTGTGATGGTGCAAAGATTTTCGTGTAGCGAGTTTTGGTGGTCATATCGTAGCGTGAAAAGTATAGAGCCTGGAGTGCGAGCTTCGAGCAGGAGAGCGTGAAACCGGACTTGGTACGCGAACGAGGTACCCTCGGGAATGGCCACCAGCAATCTCGTTGTCTGCTTCGCTCGTGACAACGTGTATGCAGGGAGTTTGGCACAAACCCTGTCGAGCGAACTAGATGCAACTCGATGTCGTCTCATAGTGTTAGCTGACCTTTGGATTGACGAGAAAAAATCGTGTTCCCTCAAACGCATGCTACAGTAGATGTGCACAATTGATATGGGGGCTCCTAAGTTGAAGAGCTCCACACTGCACTGGAACGCCCACTCCAGCGAAACAAATTGAATGCCGTTAAGTACCTCAAGGACCAAACCATACGAAGTAGTCATTTTTGGGAACAAGATTGGCCTTCCGACCATTTGAGGTTAAAAGGAGCCCCGTGATAAGGAAAACTTTAGAGTGGAAGTATACACCCGTTATCGTGGAAGGCATTCCTTCACTTAAATCCACATCATTATTTTTTCGAAAACTTCAATTGCACGGAATAGCAGCTGACGTATTGGTAAAATTAGATGTATTATACATAAAATGGACTATCCTCAATCCGCTTGTAGAACATAAATACCTCGGGCAGACGTCGTTCTGTCACGCCAACCGATCTGTAGACCTGAGGGCACGACTCAAAACCAGTAACAGTGACGATTAAAAAAGCCGCCGATGTCTATGCGATGAAAGAGGCAGCAGACTTGTCACCGGAATTCCTTAGAAAGATATGGGTTGGCAATGATGAACAAACAAGTTGTTTGGCAAGGCGGTATGCCGTTTCTCGTCCTTGGTTTGGTTGGAAGCGTAAAATATGTTTGTCTCCATGATCAATTTCGTATCGTATAGCGAGGACGTCGAACCAGTTCCTCTCGAAAAAAATACTTGGCATGCAGTCAAAAATTTTCTTGGCTCAGCTTAGTCCTCCTCGACAGTCGCAGGTGCGATAATTGTGGAATAAGCCGTTTCCAAATAGTCTATGCAGAAACACCGCAGCAGAACAAGATGGGGGCTTTGTGTGATCATTATTCCTACTATATTTTCGAGATATTTTGAACATCAAAGTACAGCAGCCCAACATCCTCTCAGCTGGGTTTCTTTGTGGTATACTCACAACCTGTAGGGGTATGTACTTTTCCGAGAGTACAGTCAGGCTCATTACTACTCAAGCCTGCTTATTTCTTTCGCTCATTGAGGCAAATAAAAAATTGTAGGCGAACACATCATCTCCAAGATGTCTGGAATCCCTTCCGAAACGGGTTTTCCTATGTTGCCGAAAAACGAAATCGAGGAGATGAGAATTCTTCATATTACAACGAGGAAACAAAAGAAGGAATGTAGACAGATATTAGAGCGATCGAGGTGGGCGTGGCTGGATGTTTGAGGACACTGCCAATAGTACGGGCAGGTAGGTGTAGTTAATAGCAGCCGTCCTGTTCCCTCAAAAGGTCCCACTGAAAGCAAGTTTCGAGCAAGATAGCAGAATCGACTTTGATGGCGATACATTCAACACACTACACTTTCAATCATGTCGATTACTGGATTTGCGCGAGTTTTCCAACGAAGACACTCCTATACACGCACTCGTGTATTGCTTAGCGTTGTTTATATGTGCTCAACTTTGCTTTCATCGAGCGGACACGTCGAATGTTCGAGAGACCTTGGTGTGTGGCCTGTGTTTCCGCTTGTCGGTGATGTGGTTACGGGACACCCGTATACCGATGTTTTACAAATAGTGAAGTCGTTCGATAGAGAGGAAACGTTTGACCCACAGCTACCAGGTACGTGAAGTTGTGTGCGAAGTGCGGAAACATGGATCGCAAAACACGGTGAAATAATCGTCGATGATGTGAGGACGAACACAGAGAGGCGCGTGTTCTGTCGCCATTTGCGAAACGATAACGAGAGGCCCTTGTTTTTAATGACGCCGGATGACGACCTCCAACGTTATTGTTACCATATATATACCAAAGTATGTTGAATCAGCCAACGTCGGCAAAGAGATCCAGGCTAATCGCATAGTACTCCCTCCAATTCTATTTATTCCCTGAATTTTCAAAACTGACGCACGAGAGAACGTGTAGAATACACCAACATTCGACAGATATTTGACCGACCTAACGCCACCCCAGGTTATGTCTACTTTCAATGAGGACTTGGCTTCGCCATGCTCAAAATTGAGCACTCAACCTGGGTGTCCATCACGGCAAAACTGTGCGACCTATTGTTGTTGCACACCTTGTGGATCCACGTTTGTTTGTGTTTGTACGAGTCATACTCACATCTCCCGTTAGGCTATACTCGTACAACAAACGACTGATTATATTTTCTGTTGTCACACACACCAGGTTTTGCTGCTACTGCGCGTACGAGCTACGTGCACCAGATATTCCTGTGCTGTTTAGCGGCAAGTAGAGGGCGAAATGTATTGTTACCACCCTTCGATCCGCTAAAACGCCAAATACAAACATACCATGAGCTGCACTCTTTAACCCTTTATTCGCTACGACTGCATCACATGTTCGTTTTTTCCATCATACCAATATACAAAATATTTCCAGGCGAATATACTGCAGTTGCTCCATTTCACGATACTCAGAGAGTCCACAAACCACAGACAAAACGCTCCTGCTGCTCTAGTGTTACACTGCGTACGCAGTTCCTCGCACCGGTAAACGGACAGTACCCCAACCTAAGTAAGCAGATACATATTTTGTTTCGATTAATCCGACTACCAAGGAGTACATACCGAAATAGTTGTTTGCGTGCAGGAAATTAGGCATTCATCTCATTCCGTAGCAAGCGTGGGGATGAGAGGTTTAGGGAAGGATCGATCGAAACGTGAAAACAAGACTACATTGATACTGCCAGCTGTTCAAAACTGCACCAGGACAAAACATTACAGAGAAGCATGAGGGCTCATGAATCACAGAATATCGTACTCATAAATGTGGTATGTCCTGCTCCCATATACCATGTCCTCGTGTTCAATAGTATATCGTTTTCATCTAAGTTGAGGGGTCCTTCTGGTTTTACGATTTACTCTAGAGCACTGGAAATAGCCTGCAGTGGTGAGGTATGCCATTTACCGACCGAGTAACCACCACTACAATAGTACGAAGTGGGCCACCCCTTAGTTTTGTGCTGACCGCAGGTCCAGTGGTTCTTCTCGTGGGAGGTAACCTCAATATTCCTAACGCTTGTGGCTGACGGATATGCTTCGTCTCTTATGAGTCAAGGGATCGCTACCACCACAACAAGTGCCCTGAAACGCAACAATTCGAATCAAAGCCCCAACAACAAGGATTGAAAAACAACTTTATCCCAGACCCGTGCGTATTCGTTTACATTTGCTCATAGAAAGCGGGTCTCATGGAAAACATGAAAATTGTCCACCATGGCTGTCGTACATCCCACGCCAAGACCGTGGCCTTGCTGTCAAACTTGGAATAAATCACGGCCTACAACACTATATTTCTTCAAGCGGTTGCAAAACGTATCCCTGAGCGGTTCTAACGATTGTGGTCTCCGGTTTGAAAACAATTAATGACAGTATGACAGGTGACGCACTCGACCTACAGTCTATAAAGCGATGGCTGAAAATAATCGCGTGGGCCAACGTGCGGTACCAGTGACGGAACGCCAAAAAAGACATATCAGCGAAATTGATTACTCAAAGGCTGGACATCAACCTAGACAGCGCCGTGTTGAGTAGAGTACTTGTTTAGTACTTGGCAGGATAAATCAGTAACACTCGCTTCGCTCGGACTTGTGATGAAATGCCTGACACAAAACAGCGCGTTTCGTTCGTGGGATCATACTACACGGCCGAAACAAGTACATCACCGCTGTAAACAATTTTTCCCGCATAGACGCGTTGCCTTTCTGTGTGCATCTAGCGCGATCACGTTGCGTTCCATGTCGATACAAAGCTGATCCGTCGTAGCGTACCCTGTCTTACTCTAACGTATATACCCTGTGTGGTAAATACCAACTCGTTTGATGTGTCGATTCCAAGACATGTAGGACCACCAGTCCCAGCCGGCGACTACTGCATACCCCCCGTTGCGGCCATTCCACAAAAAATGTACATGCGCTCCCATCGTGCCACCAGTCTCCGAGACATTTCTGCTTTGAAAAGACGGATGGCGGATCGACGAAGGCAACCTGGCCTCCCCCTGGTTTCCACGCAAACTGAACACAGCGACGGGTAGCCACCAGCCCTTACGTCGTGAACATATCGCCGTTGTAAAACCCCCGGGACAGCTTCTGCAGGAGCTAACGAAGCCCTATGTATGTTCCAATGAAGAACCGGATGACTCCGGCTGCCCAGTGTAGCCGACTAAGATGCTGCCGTTGTTCCATGAAGAAAATGTTGTGTGCAACCACAGCTATACATGTCACCGTCCCTCGACGAGTCATGTGCTACAGAGGAGGAAAATCAGCTGGCGCGTTGCTTCTCCGTTTAATGCAAGGAGTTCGAAGAAGTTATGCACGAGGCGAAGAAGTTCACGCGACAACGTGCGGACAACAGTTCGAGAACATCAGTAACTAATGGGAGCGGTTCCGGAAACACGTCAACTAAAGGATCTAAGCGGAGCACTTTCGAGCAGCAGCAACCAAAAATGACTTTACCAAGTTTCATTAAGGCGTGCAGACGATAATAACGTTTTGGGGTTATGACAGTTCATGACTTTTGGTGCCAATGACTCCTACACGAGGCCCGGATTTGAACACGCGCGGTAGGGCGGAGTTTGACAACGTTATGGCAAAGGCGCACCTGCTGCTCATGTCAGAAAGTAGTTCTGGGTCGTCGTTATGGATCTGCGAGCCCCGAGGGAATTGCCTCCCTCTAATTCTGTAGCTATGCTTGTCTTCGGAAGCCTGGACATCCGTGTTGGCCCTTTTCGTTTGCAGGGAAAGATCAGTACGACCCTCCCCAACGAGATTAACTCCAAGCACACCGCCCTGTTGAGTTGGTGCGTGATGAGAGCGGTAGCATGCATTTGATGCATTGGTCACATGTCACGTGTGTCAGTTACAGTAGTGTATGCTCGTTTTCAATCAGTCAAGCACCTACACGCACCAAAGAGCGTCGCATACATACATACTGCTGTACAGTTGAGACCCACGAAAAAGAAAGAGACTTGATGCGAACAGTTCGCTCGGTTTTGATACGAAGCTATCAGAGCTGGATTGATAAATAGCGCTCAGCGGTGAGCGCGACATTCAATCCTTTACAAACACACATGCTCAGAGGCCAACAGGAACCTGCCACGTTATATACAAACTACTTGCCCACAAGAGCTGTTCCTTGTTGCCGAGCCTGTACTGTGTACAAAAAAGAGAGCTGTTTTTTGCGGCTTGGTGTGGGTGTTCAAAGCGCTGCTTAGGGCACACCTCCACCAATGTTTGCGTACAAGAGACGCTGGGATGTCCTGTTTCCAGATTTTCGGAATTCAAACTGCGAGGATCAAATCAAACTGTATTGCTGTAATTGTTGTCGAGTCGCACCATGTCGAGTCGCACCATAAGTACTAAATGACCCATACTGTGCCGGCGAACCTGAAGGCGCACAGGAAACACTTGAAAGCACAAATTCGGATTTTGCACTGCATATCAACACTCAAAGCCTTGATTGAAACATTACGCGTGTGAAAACACCCATGTATTCTCTGCTCCACGCATTGTACATGGGTTTCGTCAATACAAACTCAGACCGCAATGCCGATCGTCATCATTCTTCGACGGCGTGTTTGACAAAACCAAACGTTTTGGGAATCCAGGGCAGACGGGAGGGGTATTCATAGTAGTTCATGACTGTCATCGTACGACCATAGACTCTTTATTCCTTCAAATACCGGGATATACCACCTTCATTCTCGCGATCAACAAGGCAGACACTACGTGTATCATATACGACGTGCTGTATCGTGTTCGACGTATCGCATGAGCGGTGAGCTAAGCTCCTACGATGAACCGCTTGTGAGGTGGTCTCCGGCAACGTGTTAGTACATAAAAGCATATGAATGAGGGCGTTGAATGGTGTAGGAGGCGGGAGGCGATGCTTAAGAGGACCTCAATGTGTATTCGAGTAATGCCTTTTGATGATGTAAGCTGAATCTGGAAAAACGACAAAAATACCGCGTGGGAGTAACTGGTTTCAGCGAAACTACGTCATCGTTGTCGTGATATACCCTGAACGGTATGTCAGTGCGAGTGCTCAGGTCATACTGATTTGGATAGTCACTAGAAGCTTACAGCAAAAGACACAAAATAGTGATATTTTCGATGCCGAAACCATAAAGAAGCGTATCCACGTCACTGAATTGTCAGTGAAATTCGATGCCGAAACCAAATACAAGCGTATCCACGTCACTGAACTGTCATCAACACGGACGCGGGTTCGCACGTATATTGACGTGGGGTATAATGCTGTCGCTCAGGATAATCCAATTTACTCTGAATATCCATGAACAACTGTGCTTGTGATAATCGGATTTTAATCTGTTTCCGGTCACGAATCGAAACCGGAAAGGTTGAATGGCCTACTCTCCAACGTAAGCCAACCATAAGAACAACGTGATAATTGTACAATTCCTGCTCTTCCTCTAGAAAAGCCTACAATCCATAACTACACGTAGATACCGATCTCACCTTGGCCTCGTCACCACTGAACGTCGCCTTCGCAGTGACCCAACTGTTCCAGCCGATAGACAGAATGAAGAACATGTGGGCCACTACCAGCACCACGGAGTATACTGCGCTGCTACTCGATTCCGGGTCAGCCAGCTCGGCCTGAATGAGGAGCGCCAAAAAGTTGGTGAAGAAGATGACGAGGCTCCCCTGTTTTAAGGCCGCCAAAATGTCAAACAGGAACCGGCAACGGGGTAGGAGTGAGACGCGGAAACTGATTGCCATCCTAAAGTGTCGGTGACGCAGTACTTCGACAAGGGCGCCTCCATTTCCAAGTTGTCTGGCAAAAGTTGTCGTGTCGCAGTGTGGGTCGAATAATGGGTGTTTTATTTCGAGCTGCGCTCTGATATTTGACGATATCAAGACTGCAGACAAAAACTGCCTTTAAGGCTCCGAGCCCATCCTGGCTCGTGAGGAATTTTAAGAGGTCAGTTTCACAGCACGTGCATAGCAACTGCTGTCGCACTGAATTGCAAATTATCCTGGGATGTTCGAACCAGGCATAGATCAAAATATTTTCCAGAAGAAACATGTACGGTTCGTTGGCCAAGAATACCATCGCCAAGAGATGACAACGGAAACTCCGAGCTCGTGCTGTTGCTGTCGAAGATACATTTTGCGTTTGAAATAGTTGCAGCGACATATTCACCCGCTTTGACGTCGCGCACAGCATGTGAATGTCACAATATAATAGAACCCTCTTACCGTACGGTACAGCTGAATTTCCAGATCGTCGATGTGGGGTCGCTGAAGCTCGAACGTCCACAGGCTGGAACCGAAAAAATGGAAGGTGAAGAAAATGCCGAAGCCCGCGAGCGGTACAGGTGTGAGAAGGTACATCATGGAGCATCGGCACAGCAGACAGCGATGAATACACTCTGCATTCCACAAGCCCAGTTTGTTTCAGGTTTGTTAGGGTAGTTGGCTTTGGCCCACCTGCTATTGCTTTCAGTATGTTTTCGCCGCGAATCGTACTTTGCACGATCTGGGCTCTAGCATCCACCGTCTTTTATAGCGTTTGCAAAGAAATATAGATCATCATACACCAAACGGGGCAATGACCTATAGTTGTTCACGATACTCCTGTAAATCCGTGGTAAGACTCGCGCCTGGTTGAGAGGATTATGGTATTCGTACTAACTTATGGATATCTACTGCTGTTCTACCGGTATGGCTGTTTGATGCCGGTCGCGCAGCAGGCTGGAGCCCCCCCAATGCCGCACAATATGGAGGACACTAAATCGCTCTGGAGGCACTAGACATAGACCAATGCAATCGGTTTGAGATATTGTTGACAGATTGTGGTCTATGATGCACTGCCCGGTCACTTTACGGGGATATTCTCGCCACGTATATAGTGAAAAGGTGGGGGTCTCAGTAATCCGTGTTTAGGCGCTCGGATCAGCAAGTTCCTGCAACTGCACCTGATAAACGCAAATATGAAGCCGTAGGCCACCTGTCCCGACGCATCTGGCACAAACACAAGCAGCCCCGTTAGCAGAAGACGCCTTATGCACTCCAAAACCTGGGAATATACGGAAATCCACGAACAACACGCAACCAGGCAGCCGCATGACGAGAAACCAAGACGCGTACACAAATTGATCAACGTAAACGGCAGAAAAGCTGAAGTGTTGTCCCCAGCTAGGTAGTACCCTGAGGCCGTCCCGCTCAAGCTCATGTCCAGAGGTGGCGAGCTATCCTTTTTTCCAGAGGCAAAATTACCATCATGTAAACCGTCCGGTCGGGCTTGCGAAAATGTACATCCTCCATGTTGACACACTTATTTGTCTCCAAGGGTACCTGATTTTCATCACCTATTTGGTTCCAGTACTTTTTTCACGTGACCGTGGAGTCCTGATAGCGTGTAGCGTCATTGACTATGCCACCACTATTCCCAATTTATCAATATCTTCTTGTTTCGACATTGCTCGGTACGATACGTCGGAGGGTAGGCCAAAATACCCCGCGTATATACAAAAAAATCGAATGCCGTACAGTCGGGAGGTTCCTCCCAGGTGTGTTTCGAAATCTGCGACCAGTATTAGCTTACCCCATCGAGTGTGTCGACAATCTGAGCAAACGGAAGCATTTTGCGTAGTGCTTGCTTTAACTTCACCTCGTAGTAGTAACGGTTGGGATAGTAAGCACTCCACAGGAAGGCCGTCGGCGCGATAGTTTGGTCCTTACTGCGCTGGTTGATCTTCTCGCGCTATCCCAGAACACCGGTTTCCAGCATCGGACACGTGGACAATGCAGCCCAGAAAGGGAAAAATAAATGCAGCACGACATGATGGGAGTGCGCGGCAAGTCAGACAGCAGGAGGACGATTGCACTCGCGACCACTATGTGTATCATAAAGCTCCCGATGTTCTTCCAGTACCCGGAACTACTTTGATGATGGACAGATTGGCTTGACATCATACCCAGCATTTGACTGAAACAACAACCCGCATGGAGACCCCTGCGTTACGGGAACAACTGTGTCGCATTTTTGTGGACACTCGCGGTCGCGACAACCGTCCACTTGGCAACCTAATATTGATTGTGACCCATGGTTTGCCTACGCTCTCTCCATTCCTAACAATACCTGACAGCCAACCTAACGTGTGGCATATGTTGATTTTTCCGCCGAAGCTCCCTGTATTTGATCTTACACCTATGTTTTGCATTACATGATTGCATTACATGACGACGTGACCTCTAGACCAATCACCGCATATACGTGCCGATCAAACAGAAACGTTTGTGGCTAGTAGGAGCATGCGGAAGCCGTTACCTTCGGCCAATTTTACTTCTCTACTTGGTGAGTTTTGTAGGCCCTTATGTCGTATCTCCACACGCCACTAGCTATGCCAAGAAGGCTCGCAAGCCCGTGGTTCCTTATGCTTGGCATGCCCGCAGGGTTCTACACTAATTGAATTTAGCGTGGCATGGCAGTGGTAACACCCATGGCATACCATGGCATCTCCACGCCACCCCGTGTTGTGGCATATTTTTCAGATCACATCGTGGGTGGTTCCGTGGCATGCCACGGGCGATACAATTGCAACCTCCGCGATAACCGCCACAACACTCGATGGTAACCTCATGAAATGTCATGGAAACCCCGACGGCACCTCAACGTTTAAAGCACCAAGTTGGGTTAGGGTTTGGTATCCATGGCATACCGTGGAGGCCTGTTGAGGGTCTTGCCATATGCGATGCCACGGCATGTCGTGGAAAACGGTAATAATGAGCATCCCCCCGCCTCCGACACGCAACGACGAAAAACAGAGCCAACAAAGTAATGGCAGTTAACAAATGCAGGTATCATTGCGTGTGCCACGGCATGTCGTGAAAAACGGTAGTAATGGTCATCCCCCCGCTCCCGACACGCAACGACCAAAAACAGAGCCAACAAAGTAATGGCAGTTAGTTAACAAATGCAGGTATCCTTGCGTGTTGCGTTTGAGTTGTGGCTTGCACCGCCTGAACAATATACCACCCGCGAGTCGGCGTTGACCGTTCAGCCCGTAGTCTCATATCGACATACTGTTCTTCAAGAAATACGTGTTTTAAAGAATAAGACGGCGCGCATTACCGTTACATATGCCCCGTGAAAATATCAGTGTCCACTTGACCACGAGTAACGGCCCATGGCATCGAAAGTCTACCCGACTCAAACAAAGCGGCTGCCGGGTCCATACGCGTGGTGGTTGGGGGGTAGTTTGAAGACACGTGATGGTAGCGAAATGTTGGTGCGTGGTTTGTCGCATATACTAGAAACACGCAGAGATAATTGAAGACACTTGGCGTCCGATCGGTGAGGCAAAACACCACTTGATTGGGTGCTGCGCCTGGACAAAATTACGCTTATTAGTTGTACTCAAAGCTTAAACAGAAGAGACACACAATATCCTCATTATTATTCCAAATGTCTCTCGCTTGCCACTCTCGCTGGAAGTAGCAGCCACTCTCGCTCGCCCCAAGATATTGAATGCAGGGTTCACACATCTTGAATGACGTTTTCGTGAAATCTGTCCCAATCGAACGGGTTGTTAGTCGAGACGACGGATCAAGTCGTCAGAGCCCATCGCTGTAATGATCCTGGGGAGAAACCATCGAAGATTCCTCACCGCGATGTGCCCTGTTCTCATGCAGTCGCTCAAGCTGTTACCGATCGGAGGGTTGATGAGAGCCTTCTGCCGTACAAGAATATAGAAGAATGCCGCCGGAATGCCCAGGGGGTCTGAAGGCGGAGTGGTTGCACACACGAGAAAAATACATAGTTCAAGTGATCAGCAGGGAATTCAAGAATCACCCAGATGAAGAACCAGGAATGTGCAGTGCTTCATAGAAATGCTGATCACGACAGCAAGCAATGTGGCTGGAACAACCTGCACGCGACAGAGATCCGTGTATAACCCTGAAGCAATCTGTAGCGCAAATCAAAACCCATATCTACCGCCACCCAATACTTGGCGGACCATGGCGTCTCCTATTGGTCCGGCAATGAGATGTAAACTTTGTTGGTATTGCACAATACATTATCATGATATTGTCATGAACTTTAGTGACCAAATGCAGCCACCAACCAAAACGTTTGCGCAGACAAAGATGACGATAGCCAAACATGCGTGGACGAAATTATCAGTGTGGTCGTCAGGCATGCGAGGGGAGTGTTTGTGAAATCTATGACGGTCGCCGTCGCGACGTCGGATACAGTAAACGTTAGCCCCGTAATAACGCCGTGGGCCCTTGGTGGTTTTAAACGGTTGACCTCACTATCCAGTCGCCTCGTTCATTCTCACTGACACAGGAATGTGGTCACACCCATTCGATGTGTATCGGGAAGTGTAGGTCCCATTCTGGTCGTGGTGCTTGCTTGTCGATGGACGCCTCTCGTGAAGCCTTCCAATGAGATTGACGTCACCATTTGTGTATTCCAACCTCCAGTCCGTCAACGGTGAAATATTCTATATTCGATGAAGGTGCTGAAAATTTATCAGTCATCTTGTCAGCGCGCACTCACGAGCTCTGTCGAGAACGTGCTGTCGACATCCGACGTACAGCTCCACATACAGATCAATGGCTAGGTTCTCGTACGAGCGCAATGAGATGAGTTACAAACAGTACTGCTGGTGTCACGATGATATAAAGTGCACAAGATTCCAGTCGGTAATATCAACATAACTCATGCTGACAAGCATTAGGGGTCGACGAACTTGAGCCAACTACTAGTATAGACAGAATAGATGAACCTAGCCCATTTTCGACGACGTCCATGACTTACGCACGCCGATAACGAATCCTAAACACGGTAATCGTCGATCCTCCAGCTTTTGCGACCTTACCACGAAATCGAACTTACAGAGAACAATCATGAAGGCAGCGTATATCATGTATCCCGTGTGCGTCGTCGTGTCGCAATCAATTCGACCGTCCGCCTTGAGGTATCTCTTGTCGACTTCTGGGTAGTCTTCACAGTAGAACATCTGGAACACCTGCGGGGTTGCAAACATCGTTCATCTTGGAGCTTTGCGTCTATAGTTGCATTCGTGCGAACACGTATCGAAATGTCGAGAAAATTTTCATTAAGACAACCACAAACAGCGGTCGTGACAGTCTGACATACATGTTGGCCTCTACCCCAGTGGCACACTGAACCGTTGAGAGCGTTGTCCGGCGCTTGTGTCGTCCTGAACTCATGATGTAGTGGGACTTGAGGCATGCTGAGAGTACCACATTCAGTGCTACGAGAGCATGTGCAACCTCCCGCAACAGCTCTGGGGGTGAGTCGCAGACTGTTATCGTGCCAATATGTAGGGGATAGCGGATAATCTTACAGGTGCCACCCGCCTTCTTCCCCTGCATGCTGATAAAACGAAACCCATGTGGGGACTTCGGACCACGTACCACATCGTTAGGCGTGCCGAATCAAGAGGTCGTCGACAGTTCGATGTATTCCCAAAGATTCAAGTATGCCCACCAGAACAATCCATCGATTCGAAGTCACGAGTCTAAATCGACAACCATATCGACAGTCGGATGCAGAGTTGAGTGTTGCTCGCTTTCACGAGATGCAGATATATTTTGGCAACGCTCCATAATGTGCACAGTTTTGATTTGTACTGGAGGTGTTTTCACCCCGATAAACTGGCAAGTGGAGGTGGGGTTCACAGCAACAGTACGTGTGATCGGGAATTCACTCAAGAAGAGGGTCGGCTATTCCCCGCTAACGTTTGTGCTAGAGACAAGCTCACCACCGTGGAAACCTGGCTGTACACCAGATACAGGATGATGAGTGTCATTGTTGTGTGTCGAGCAAACAGACCCCACAGTTGGTTCTGCTAGCGAGAGACGGCGTCGGATGAAACGAGCAGCGGGGAGTAAATTGGGAGCTGCCGGAGTTTACAAATAGTGATAGTTGGGTGCATGCAGCACGCGCCAACACGAAAGGTTAAGTGAATGTTATACGTCACAGTGCTAAAACAAACAATGTAAACAGTACCTCGTACACAGAAGCAACCTTGTTTCAAAATTTGACAACATTTCAGCGACAGCTTCTCGGTCCCACCTCGCACAAATACCTAAGCATCGTGTGGGTCTGCCCACGTTGCAACAACCAAGCGGTTTTGAACGAAGTGACTTATAGATGTTTGGAGAACCCGCGCTTGCGATGACCGCTGTTACTTACCTGCCCCTTGTCGGCCTCATTCCCTGGCCCGGCCTGCGAAATTATCCGAAGCGACCGGAAGGAAGCCCCTATAGACCGCCCATACGAGGGGGGAGGCGAGAATGAGACCCGCGCCGCCTTTTCCTCGCCATCGCCAAAAAAGCCGAGAACGAAGTTATTATTCTGGGAGTCAAGCGACGAGACCCCCGACTTGTAGCTGGGGCTGTCTTGATCTGTCAGGTTCACCTCGCTCGATGCTCGGCCTTGAGCACTTAACATCCCGGCAGATGAACGGGGCTTAGACCGCGTCGAAGTCAATCTAGCCTTAGGCATGATAATGCGTGCGCGTCTTCCGTTGATCGTTACCGGCAGCGATACTTCCGTCGGCGTGCTAAATCTGCTCGGCATTTGGCTGGCCGTCTCGATAGCAATGGTGCGTCGCAGAGGGCTCGCTCCCACGTGGAAGGTAAGTGCGAGAAAGCCCAAAAATACCATGGGCATGATCGTCACGATCCTGCTCACGAAAGGCGACAAAGGCGTCACGCGTGGGTGCGGGGGTAACATAAATGAACAGGGTCCCCCACTCGTATTTTATTGGAACAAATAAATATCCGTCATGATTTTGTTTTCCAGATCTTCCAGCCCTCGCGAGTATGCTCGCAGTTTCTCAACTGTGGTGCAAGGGAAAATTGAGTACGTCCCCCTTAGGTCCGACGGAATCAGTGGGGTGTTGGACGATTTGAACAAAATATTGGACCTCTGTTGCGCGTTTTTTGGGACCAAAGATTCATTTTTGTGTTCTTTATTTGCTGAGGATGTCTACGACCACCAGTTTTACATAGTTTTGTCCCGCATGTACACGTTTGTGCAGTCACAAAGGCAGAAACAAGTGGTCTAGGAAGAAATATACGTCGTTTATAAGATGAGCGACCTGACTAGGCGTTTGGAAGCCACGGCGAGTTCGGATGTCGATCGAGTGTGTACTTGGTATTCCAAGAGAAAGGTTGGAGTTACTTAGGACTAACACAAGTGTGCGACATGCACTTGCTGTAGGCTTGAACGTACCTATTCAATACGAGGTCAACCGCCGTCGGATACAATGTAACTCACTATATTGGCAGTACGCGGTGGAACCGTTTAGAGAGGGGAACCTTTCCACAAGAAACAATTCGATGGTGTTTTGAGCTGCCGATTTCAAGCTCATATTGGTTGTCGCTGTGACCAAATTGAGATATTGCTATAAGTCCAAGAGATTGTGATCGCTAAGAAGGAGGAAGTAAAAAAGATATGGCACGGCGGTGTCGGTTCAGTATCAGAGTACACTTGACCTATGCATGTAGTGCAGTAAATATAAATACTATATTGTTGGTGGTGTGCTGTGAGCGCTCCTCACATTTTGAAGACGTAGATTTTTGCGTTTCTAGCGCTAAATCGCGCTGAGATTCATCTCTCGGTCCAAATCTCCCTCATCGTGCTATCCGACCGCTACTGCGCCGGGGGCAGTCTCGGGCGTGCTTGCGCCATGCCCTGGCTGCCGGCTGGCAGAGTGTCCCACACTCTGCTGTGAGTCCGAGCAGTTGAGTGGTTGAGACTCGACTTAGTGAGCTGTTGCGTGATTCATTACCTCGCAGTCAATTTTTTGGTTGACGGTTTAGCTTTGGCTCGTTCAACTTTTCCATAAACTAGGAAAATATTTTTGTGCCGGGAAGTCCTTGGCATCTGTCCGTTACGGAGCGAGAGTGCCGTCTTTTGACGTATGTGCTGTGAGTTCGACCAGGCGAGTGGTAGATACACAATATTTAGTTAAACTCATCGCATTCACCACGTACAGCAGTAGAATCGTGAGCGGTGTAATTCTGCAGTCTCGGGAACAAATAATTTCGATTATTTGAAGTCTTTGGCATGTCGTTGACGGTTGTCCGTCCAGGGGATAGTGTGCCGTCAGCCGAGATCTATGCTCGCTTGTGCCGGAAGATTTTTCAGGTTCACGATGCCAGCACTCCGATTGGACCTCTTTCCCTTCGGCCAAAACGCGAGAGGCTGCATCCTCAACGGCTTCCGACAGTTCATAACGGCAATAGTGAGGGGAGTATGGGCTGGAGTGGCCGGCCCTATGCTCGACCGTGGTGTGTGCGTTCAGGGATGACCGGTCAAGAAACGAGTATCTTAATTCCGATTCGAGCTATTTTGCGCGTGAAAGCGGGAGTCTCGAGCAAAAATGTTGACATTTAGAGGCCAGCATATGGTCGCAAACGAACGCCACGATACTCTTCAGCTGCTTGTGCACGCCGGGCGATCAGATTCCGTAAGACAGAGAGGACGCATTCTTTGTTGTAGACCAAATCAAACGAGGCTACGCCGCGGGAAGAGCGAGAAGAGGGCGGAGGTACAAACGGTGTCTACGAAAACAATTTTGTAC
>JBBMHQ010117967.1:0-20676 GCA_037834295.1 Postelsia palmaeformis
TATTTTCCTCCAAAGGCATTAACGGTTTCCTCCCAAGTGACGTCGCGGAACAACAACCTCCGACCAGACGCTAGCAGAATCTTGCTGCAGTCAGCTGCGTGGTGGTTGTGACCGATGAGGTAAAAAAGAGTCCTCCACCTTCGCCTCGGTCTTGAAGGTCCTCGTGACGTGATGGAAGCCTGGCTTCAACACCGGGAGCAGCAGCGTAAACGGTGCTCTTTCGAAAAACGTGTGGTACGGCGAGTACTTTTCCGGCCTGTTCTATACCCTTGCCGTCATGTTGATGACGTTGGTCGCGTACACGTCGGACCAAGTCCAGAGGGGGCGCGTCGCCGCCATCGTTGCACTGCCAAACATACGGGGTGTGCTCCAGGCAAGGTGCCATGGCAAGCTCCAGCGTCGTCGCAATCAACCGCTCGACCACGCCGTCATTCTCCGAAGAATCGTCGAGCGCGTGCTGGCGGCGTATACTATGATGGTTGAGATACTCCACGAATTCCACAATGGTGAACTCGGTGCCGTTGTTCGAGCGGAGGCACTCCACGACGGACGCCACATCCTTGGCGTTGATGTTAACTAAAACAAAGGCGAAGACCTTCGGGACGTCGGACCTCTGCTTCAAGACGCACAGCCATCCCAGTCGCGAGTAGTTATCGACGATCATCATCATGTACTGCGCCCCGCGAGCAGACGCCGACTGCTGTTCCGATAGGTCCACGAACCGACGTCCCAGAGGCCAAGTTGAGGTGCACTCCGGTCGTCCACGGCACCGCAAACTTCCCCCCGTTCACCTCAGAACACGCAGCACACGACACCAACTCCCCTAAAGCCCTTCTGCCCATCTGGCGCGCCGTCTCGTATAGAGCATCAGCATGGGAGTGGGTAAGGGAAACGTTGAGGACGTCAAAATCTATCCTGCGCATTTTTCCAGGGGTCGAAACAGCCGCAGCAATCGGGATCTCTACAGTCCGCGTGACGTCTACGTAGGAACCGCGTCCCTACGCATGGAAAATGCTTTCCCACCGGATACGTGAGCTCATTGAGTATCCAGTGTTACCGGGCATCAAGGCATTACTGCGTAAAGCAAAAACAGGTTGAAGCGAACACCGGACACGTATGCTACGTCCTATAACCTGACTCGAACGTCACACAGACAGCTGTGCATGATCACTGGAATCTGCCCAAGGTACTCGATCTTAGGTGACCTCATGTCACCGACGACAAAACGTCTCACATCGGGGGAAGTGGAGTAACAGCCTACCATGTCAAAGGGGCTACCAGTTACGCGAAAGGTTGCTCGCGAATCCGCTATCCACTCTTCTCTCCCACTTGTTCAAAACATATCGTCCTCAAGAAATCTCCCGGTTTGGTACAAATACTCGAATACCACGCGGTGAGGAGGTGTGAGTCGAACGTAGGCGTACGGTTGCCGGTGTTCCCCGGGCCAGGCAGAGGAGAAAGGCTTGAGGAGAGTTGTTTTGACGGGGAAGCTCCGGCTGAGGTAGACCCACCACTGCCGTAGGGGACCTCCCTCAGCCAGTCACATTCGTGGTACATCTGTGGGAAGGGCTGAGAAGCAGCAGCACGCGATATTGCGACGTGTATATGTGCGGGAACCATGGGGCAAGCTGCAACGTAGTGATCCGGTTCGCCACATCGGGAGCACAGGCCATTACGCGCGAATTGCGCGTTGCTCGGTGGGGGCCCACAGCCTGCCAGAGTCGTTGCGGGTGGCGGGGGCATCGGAGGCATTGCTCATAATGGTGGCTCGGTACGTACCTCACCCATGGGCGGGACCGCAGGGGCCAAGACCAGAATCGCACCCGACGATACCTGCAGGCCATGGCATTCCAAGGCCATTTCGGGCCAGGTATTTCCCCCGGCGAAGTTTGTTCCCATTTTTCATCATGCTGGTAGAGACGATGCTGCCGTTGCTGCTGCTGGGGTCGCTGGTGCTGCTGATACTTCTGCTGGGGCCGCTGCAGCGAATGGCCACCCTTGAACCTCCCGCCTTTCCTTTATCTCATTTTCTGTCCTGGGCCCGCACTTCCACCACCGTCAACTTGCGCACCTCCGACGTATAAGGCATGCTGATCTACCTCTCTCTCCAGGCCCAACGCCTTTGAACTCATCTTCTTGGCTGTCTTATAGGTGGAATACGCGTCACGGATGATTTAATCGACCTCGGATAGGGGAATGGACGGCCGGGAAGTAATGGACTTACTTTATATCGTTTACAGAGACAAGAGGTTGGTGACTGTAGCGCTTAGCTTCCTCCACATTACCGCAGCCCAGCAAACCAGCCCACCCGCTGCCGTATCTACCCTACCTAGAAACAGCAGAGGGTCCTTGTCCTCAGCCATTCGAATGGTATTTGATTCTCATTTGAGCCTATGCGTCGCCGATATCGTCTTTGGTACTATAGTGGTCCTCTAACTCCCTCCAGGTACCACTCGGCAACATGGGCTTCTGCATTCGAAATTCCGCCATCACGTATCCCGTCATGAACAACATCATCAAAGTGTATGCTAGTGTGGTTCAACACATATGTTGGCCACGTTCTCCCACCGGGCTCAGCGCACACGGCACCAATGCCAGTCCCGGCGGGCTCTGCGAACGTACACAACGTAAACACACATAACCTTCCGTGCTGCTTCGGTTGCAAGTCGTAACTTTTGATCTCGTTTTTTTTTTAGTTCTACCTAACGAAAGCCAACTCCACGAATCGTAGGCGGACTGTGTCTATCTACAGTACCGCTCGACTTGTGTCCTCAAGACTTACCGCAGGTAGTGCTGTCAGGCGAGCTCTTCTATTGGTGAGCGGACTGGAGAAGCAAGAGAAGATCCGCTGTAGGTGTCGTACAGCAGTATTAATAGTAGGCAGTGTGGCACCTGTCTTGACAATTTGAGTGTTTTTAGTTCTACCTGACGAAATCCAACTTTACGGTTACTCGTTGGAAGATGTTCCTGTCTGCAGTAACTTTCGGACCATGTCGCTTAAGACATGCTGCAGGCGGTATGGTCCGGCCCGCCCTCCTAGTAATGAGAGGGTGGAGAAGTAGGAGAAGCTCTGATGGGATTGCCGTACAGCAGCAATATTCGTGGCACCTGCTACGAGAATCTCTGTAGGACATCAGCGCAACACTCCTGTATTTCCCCCGCAACTATTGTTGACTTACTGTATTCGGAAAACGGCCATGGGGTTCGTTTGCCCCCTTTCTCGCAGCAGCAGCCTCTTGTCGACCATTGTTAACTGTGCGTGGCGTGCTTCCAAGAAGAGCGTTTTTCCCGTGACTCTGTCGCTCTTTGTGCGGGGGGTCCATTTTAGCGAGTCTGTTCGATTAATAGTAATCGCTCCGGGACCCCGCACGGCGCCAAGAACTTCCGAGCTGCTGATGTTGTTAAAATTACTAAAACTTCATATAGACCAGGAAGCGACCCCGCCACATAACGCCGCAGAACATATCGCAAACCCCATGGGGTTCAAGATCTTGGAGCCAGAAGCGACCTTGCACGGCTGTTTGCAAGAGGCGGGCAGCGACCTCACCCACACTGCTGGCTAATCCCACTGATAGAGCGATTATTCCATCTACAGCATAACCTTTATTTTGTTACCACCGATGCACTGTACCAAAATCGCGAATACATTTCGCTGCTCGTACTGACTCCGGCTCTAGCGTAATTCAGCAAGTGATTTTGTCGCGATGGCGGGGGCAGGTCGCGTAGCTCAAGGCACAGGGCTCTGTTATAGCTAAAAATTGACCTACACTGCTTGTATTTGTGTCCCCTGTTGATTGGCGCGGTATATACGCCGACGTCGGGGGCGATTCGGGACCAGATTTTGCAAGCATGGGGGGTTAATTTTGAGGGGGACCAGGCAAGTTTCGAATTTCCGCTCTGGAACCTCCAGGTTAACCTGGAGGACTTCGTTTCTTAATATGAAGTTTGGTTTGCCTCGCATGCCCTTTGGGACTTCAGAACCAGGAAATTTGTAGAAACGTCGAAATCAAAATCATGATTGAGAATTGCCCAGGCGAAGTTATCCCGGCATGCGAATCTTGAAACTAGGGAAAAAAATGGCCCCGGCACTCTTTATGCCACGTGTCGTCACCCCGTTGGAAGCCCGAAGTAGGAACCATCACAGCGATAACATTGACCAATAACCCGCCCACGAGCAGAGTTAGTGTCCATCAGTACGAGTAGGGAAAATCAGAGCTTCTCCTGCTCGACTCTTTACAGCGTAGCTCAGGCGTCAACTTCTAGCACCCCCTATTGGCTCAGTGACTGTTGCTTCCGTCCGCAGTTTGTGAGGCGATTGTTAATGTTCCCCCCTGGATACCAAACAGGTACACTCGCCTTTTGCGCAACTTACAAACCACGTCTTGATCACACGCCAGAGGTTGCCAGGAAACAAGAAACACCACTGCGAATATTGCTCCAAAACCCCCCTTTGATATGCACTGAACGTGGGAGACACTCTGCCTCTAGCAGTATCGGGTTAAACACAGCGATGCTTTACGCAGGCAACGTTACCACAATGGCCGCGACAGCGTATGCCCGCCTACTCACTCCTACACCTTCAATCGAAAACGTTGGCCCTGAACGCCGGAGATTCCCGAAGCACGACACGCTGGTGCACGATACGGACGACTGCAGACAACCGACCAGTTTCATAATTTCACACACAGACAGAGAAGCAGCATAAATACTTCTACACTCACAAAAAGTATTTTAATAGTAGACTCTAACACCGACAGAAAAAGCGGCAGACAGACAGACAGATCCAGAGACGAACAGACAGACAGACAGACAGACAGATCCAGAGACGAACAGACAGACGAACAGAAAGACCTAGAGACAGACAGACAGACTGACAGAGATACCATAAGGGAAACTTGTACTACTGTGGTAGACGAATAACTGAGGCAATGATTACTAATAGGGAAAAAAATCCTAACCGCGTTCAAAGGAAAACAAACGGAAACCAAAAACACAAAACAGAGCACACTTTGAAAAAACGACCAAAACAACAGGAGCCTGGTGCCCGCGACCAGGTCGAGATGGAATTATCCGACAAACTTGCCGCGCGTAAGCCCAAGATCGCTCGCTTCTGTTGACGTCGGTCGTGTGGATACCGGCCATCAACCGCTCTCGCAATTCTACATGATATGCGAAAGTACGGGGCGTTTGCACGAAATCAGTACACAGGACAGCCCGACCAGCTACATGTTGGGAGCATGTACATGACCCCCGTACGAAGAAGTATTTTACTTGTAGGCAAACACGGCCTCGCCAAATACTGGTAGCCCGCAAAGCAACCAACGATTGAACGCGACAAGAACCATATTTCGGCAAAATTTCGGCAAAGGCAGAAGAGGGCTTGGCGTTTCATGCTTGTCCTTCCCTCGCACACTGTACATACGACGGAACGTGAAAACTAAGTATAACCATGAACTGCCGATAGGCGAATAATCAGAAAATTACGGCGGAAAGTTTCCTAACGGAACCATGGAGCTCGATGCACTGTCCCAGCGATCCTCATCTCGTTCTGAAGAGGTGCACTCTTCCATTCCGGCTAAACCGGAGTATTGCAGCATTTCTAAGCGCTCGCTGTCGGTGAACTCGGTTGACTCGTACACCTTATACATTGGTGCTTCAGGTCGGAGCGTCACGCCTTGTACCTGGGATGGTGGCCGCCACGGCATTGAGCGCAAAAGCCGTGAGTAAATTAATATTTTGGTTTCTAGACGTATATGCTGGTGTGCGGCAAAGAGCAGGCCGCGGAAGCATCGTGCACATTATTGATTTCAAAGTGCAGAGAAAATACTATCAGGTCACCCCACTCAGAGCTACGCAAACTTGATTTCGTGCAGGGAGGCTTATGCGGGAAGACTGCTCTAAATTTCTTTACGCACGGAACGTCGGCGTAAGCCTAGGTTCGAAAAGCCAACGCTCATAGGGAGAGAGGGAAGCAATCCCAGTGCCGGTTCCCAGTATTGAGACGTACCTCGAAATACTCATCTCGCGAGGATCTCGCGGCAATGAGACGCCCTGAAGTATGGCCGAACGTGCTCCCGTATCCATCACATGTGCTAGGCATGAAAATTATTTTCGCCCGCGTGTGATACATGGTGAGCTCCCCAAGCGTTGACCTCGATGCTGCCAAAGCATCCGCGCACAGCATTGCCTGCAGATCAACCTCAATACTGCGGTCCTGTCCGTTTATATAGCAAAAATACAACAGTGGTGGTCGCTGTTGGTGCAAGAACGAAGTTAGCCTACTTACTCCACCCAGCACGTACCAAAAATATCCCGGGGATACGTCCAGGGCCCCGACTGATGTACCAACTATGGTCGTCTGCTAACCTTCAGAAGTCAACAAGGTTGCTCACCACATGGATGTTGATATCCGCATTTGGCCAAGTCCCTATGTTCTTCATCATCCTTAGCACGGGCACCACAGGGTTCTCGTCCTGCTTGTCGGCCCCGTACGTAACAACATCCACTCGATCCCAATCGCGATTGTTTATCACCCCGATATAGTAGCTTAGCGGCGGCTGTGGCAAAGTGGGATGATCCAAATCAGCCGTGGAATAGAAGGGAATATTAAACCCGTGGAACGAAAGAGTATATGGCTATGGGGGGGGGTACGGTGAGTTCTACAAAGCAATGCACGATACAGACGCACGAGTTTGGCAGGGAACATTCATCCATAATCATCATATTTCGCAGGTTTTCATTAATGATGCAAGCGTATGCGAGTTTCAAATTTTGACAAGGATAAACCAATTAAGGTACCCGAAACAATGCCTGGAGCGCCCACCGTGAAATTCGGTAGTGTATGGTGAAATGTTTGCGGAAAAAGCACAATGGGTCTTGTGTCCCCAGCTTTTGAAGACTAACAGAAAATCCAAGAAAATAAGAGCAACCACGAGGCAGATATCAATGATACGAGAACCAGCTGAATAGCGCCGCCGCCGCTGCGCGCTCAGAGCAACGAATCAAAAGCACCGGAACTGCGTTTCCTGGCTTCACCCTTTAGATGTGCGTTGTGGAATGCATTTGGTGCTTTTCAGCAACACAGCTGCATCTCGGCAGCCTCGACCCGAACTCCTCGTCGGGAGCACAGCTGCTGCAGTTTGTTCTGCAGCATCAACAGCAGGATCCCTGTGTGCCTGTATTTGTTTCCCTTACCCGAGGCCGACTCCAGGTGCCGCAATGATATCGTATCGGTATCGTTTACACGCATGTATAACTGCATAGTGCAGCAGTAATGCTGTTGTTGCTGCGTGATACTACAGAACGAGTACGTTGTTTCATCGATAGCGAGTCACTAATAATGACGACGTCAAATCAAGTAGAGTACACAAACTAATACCTGAAACCCCCACCGTGACGTTCGGTACTATATACAGTGAGATGTTCGCTGCAAAAACCCGTGGGGTTTTGTGTCCCCAACTTTGAAAGACGAAAAAAAACCCGAGAAAAGCACGAGCTATCGATGGAACGATAACCAGCTGAACAGTACCGCCTCCGCTGCAACAAACGGGAAGCACCGCAACTGCACTTCTAGGCTCTGCTCTTTTGGTGTGCGTTGTGGTTTATAGTTGGTGCGTTTCACAGAGGAAAACGGCCTCCCGGCAGCCTCGACCCAAACACCCCGTCGGAAGTACAGCTGCTGCACTTTCAGCTGAAAGCAACATCAGGGCTCCGCTGTGCCTTTATTAGTTTTCTTCACCCGGGGCCCACTCCAGGTGCCGAAGGGACATTATACTAGTACCGTATGCACGCGTGCAGAATTTCGTAATGCAGGAGTAAAATGATGTTGTCGCTGTTTGGTACTATCGTACGAGTATGTCGTACAACAACTAGGCGACAATACAGTTGTTATTCATTTGAGTCTGATCCCTTACCCAGATGTTTTATCCCTCTTGTGGGGTACTATAGCAAGAAAAGTGCGGGAGTAGTAGTCTATTCGAGCCGGGTCCGATGTCTTCTGCCATGTGACAATCACAACTGTTTTTCCAGCGCTTTCGAAGTATTGACGAGGCAGCAGCGACGACTTTTACCACCAGCTACATCTAGCAACGCACACAGGTTGACGGCATGTGAATATATACTGCTGCCGGAGTTTGGAGCGATAGCTACACAATCTTCACGATGACGTCCACGCGAGCCATTCGCCTGGGTACGCACACTTCGCCACCCTTCGTCACAGTTGATTTCTGGGTTGGCGTACATAGCCGTCTGGCATCTGCCTATTCAACCTCAGCTCAAATGATACGGCGCGTGTTTTGCTGCCGTCGACGCTATTTCTTTGTGCATCGTCAATGAAAAGGAAAGTTTTGCATGCAGTTTCCGCCCTTGCCCCCGCTAAACAAGAGGAAGGCTGCAAACGAGAAATACAACTAACGTTGCCGTTCTACGCCTGAAGTTAGGTGAGCTGGATAAGACCAGCAAACAGCTGTGGTACCAAGTCGTCTACGAGCATAGACCTCACTAAACAAAACGCCGATCACCGAAGTACGAGATTTCGCGTCCCCAACAGGTGTACTCCTTTCGATGACGCATGCTCACTTTGACTCAGGGTACTCTATCACCTGTCCGTAGCTCCCGTGGGCGTTCCCATATCGAAATACGTCCCCTGATCGTATGTGAACGACGAGGTTGCCAGCGGACTTGTCGCCTGACTCCGATACACTCGGGGGTGTGCTCAACCTGCTAGAGGGTGATTCCGGTGGTCCACAGACGTCCAAGGACACAGGGAAATAGTACGTAGCTTCGCATTCAAGCAGCCGAACGCTCCTGATACATAGCGCCAACTCCTTCTGTCGCATGTTGCCGTACGGGCGTCCACCTGGAAATCGTGGTGCGCGAGTCCGACCAATGAACACCACGGTGGGACGCAGGACGATAGCAAAAAACCGAATCATCAACAACGTGCAGGACAGCGACCAGAAAGCCAGGGGGGCCTTTCTTGTTGACCTGACAGTGATAGTACGGACACAGCTACATGAAGAGCAAAAGGCGAGGCAATCACGTGGTTGCATTTATCCACGGATGGGATGCCCTTTTTCCCTGAATAAAGCGTTGTTTTCAAGGACTGCACTGGTGATAATGTTTTACTTCATGTTCATCGGTGTCCTTGATGACACTAGAACGACCTTAGTTAGATAATGTGACGTAAAAACTACTCCAGATATCGCAGCCTCACAATCTGGATTTTGATACATACTTCCAACTTCTTTTTTCCAAGCCACTACTAAATGAGGGTGGCGTGAAAAATGAGCCTCAAATTTTCCATTCCTGATAATCTTGCGCCCCACTTTCTCGAACTTTCTCAAACAGGTTGATTTGATTTTCTTTCTAACCCAATACCAGCTCTATTAGAACTGCTCGATACTTACGTATGTCATCGTCGGGATGCACTAGACTATAGTTAGCAGTCGCACTCGAACGGCTGAATCTTGCCAAAGAACCATGCCAACCATGCCAACCATGCCGACCATGCCAACCATGCAGTAACGTTCGTCTACGTCGCCGTGAATTCCGTGGGTAAAACAAGGGTTAGGGCACAAGGTATTGGCACAAGGTATTGGCACAAGGTATTGGCACAAGGTATTGGCACAAGGTATTGGTACAAGGTATTGACACAGGTGTGAGTATTGTATTGAATTCAGTTCACTGCTTCAGGGATTAATCAACTCTCCGGTCCTCCGAACTATACGTATAGCCGTGAAAAATGCGCTGAGATACTGGAGTGGCAGGCGCAGAGATCTCCTGTAAATACTCACGGTAGAAGTTCTCGATGGTTGCTTCACTGCTGCGATCGCGAAGCATGAAGCTCAACCAACATTTCACTAATCAAACTTTAACAAAAGCATCACATAAAAAAAAGTAGAGGTTATTCTTCAAACTATTCCGGGAACATCTAGACAAGGTAAGACTACATTAAAAACCGGTATTGTTCTCGAACCCCAAATCGTTTGTCACGGACACACTCCGACGTATCGAGAATGAGAGACATCTGAAATAGCACTGACCCGGTAGAATGGTTCGATGGGTGGTAAGAATTTCAATGCTTTTGTTCCAAGAATAGACTATACAAGTGTACGAACAAATTAACTGCAGTTGAAACTCATGGTTTTGGGTGAAATACGAACTACGTTAAACCGTACGTTGTGGGTGACTATTGGTCATGTTTGCAATAAGTGCGAATCTTAATTTGACCAGACTTTCCGAAATATATACCAACGCCGAAGTCAAAATCAGAGGTGCTTCATGTTCAATACCTCCGAGAAGGCCAGTCCAAAATGTATCTCCTCGTGACGAACATACATGACTCACGAGATGTCAAGCGCGTCGACAGTATAATCTGCGACGCCAACTTGCCTGCAGACCTGCTTTGTTATATAACCATTATGATCGATGATGACAACATGATGTTTCGTTGACGCCATTGCCATCTTTGATTGTGCTGGCCAATGTCCCCCGCAGTTCGGGTCGACGTAACGGCTTCGATCGTACCCCATATACTAAGGGTCCTAACGTGACAGGGATTGAAAGCATATGTCCTATTTGCCGTATAAGGGATCACATTGAAGTATTAGTGAAATAAAGTTATTCTCTCGAATCCAGAGTTGATGTTTAAGATGCTTTATTGCAAAAGACTCTGCACAAATACCCCAACACAAGTGGCATGGCAAACCGCGAAAAAAAAAAGAAAAGGTTCGAGTACAGCCAGGAATGACAACTTCTGCGCAACTATAAATGAAACAAAACACATCTATATTTGCAAAGGTCGTTAATTATTGTTTAACCAACAAGAAGCCCGAAGCCTACACGTAGTTAGTTTCTGACCGTGATCGAACAGGTGCCTTGAGAGAAAGATGGAACAATCTACGCGACAGCACGCTCCCAGTCGGTTGGTAAGGCGGCATGCGCTCCACACACCATGCACGAACCGACTATCAAACACCGATCGCTCGAGATTATTTATTTCAAAAATAACCAAAGTGCGTGGCAAGCGCCGCAGCGCGGTGTATATCGTCGTATGGTGAAAAACGTTTGACGTCTAGCTCAGAACTCGCGAACGCAGTTCTTGGTTTTCGTCTGCGACCACTGCGGGGTGCGACGGTCATTCGTCATTAATGGTGCATCCACTCACTGTCGAGGCAACGATAGGCCCATCGTTTGCGACTCACTCCGTGCCAAGAACGCCATGTACGCCCAGTAGTCCCCCAAAGTGTAGTCTGCAGCGCACTCCGAGGATGAATTGAAGCCCGGTACGTCGGGGGCGTCGGAAAAGTCAAAGTAACGTGGGCCAGATACCCCTTCGCCGAACATCCCAGGCGCCAGTATGGGATCTTTGGGTGGCAAGGTTACCTGGTGCATGAGGTTACAATTGTCGGAGGCAGTCAAGTGCGGGGTCTAAAAGGCTGTCCAGCACCGCCGAAGAGTGACGTTGGGAGTTGTGAGGAGGGTCTTGGTCAGCATTATCGACACAGCTCAACCGCCGTACGTGAGCCACAACTAAGACCTCCTCAAACTTATACCAACGCCGAAATTAAAGTCAGAGGGGCTTCATGTTCAGTACCTCCGCGAAGGCCGGTTCGAACTTCTTCTTCCCTTGTCGGGCATGAATAACGCGCGATGTGTCATGCGTGTCGATAGCAGAACCTACGACAACAGCTTAACAGCAGGCCTGCTTTGGTATTTGAACCTTGTGTCCAATGAGAGTTCGCCAAACTTCGTTGACGCCATCCCGACATGTATTTGTGCTTATTTTTTCCCTCGGTGATCCGGGTCGATGTAAAGGGTTTGATCGAACCTCATGTGCTAAATGTCTGGACATGACAACGTTCATCGCTCAGTTGGAACTTATGTTCGTGGCATTGGCGCTGAGTGCAAATAAAATCCAAAGTGAATCAACATTCGTCGCGGCGATCCTTTGAGATGGGTGACCGTAAAATGTGAAGACCGCGGTGCAGCAAGACCGTAATCACTGGAACCGCTGGATGGGTCAAAGGAATGATGCCTTCACGCGGCTGTCCCACTGCAGAGGATATTCTACTACGGTGCCTTCACGGATCACACCTTTCGTGGCATACAATATTAAGCAATCTGCTGGCTCGTCATTCGCACAATCAGTTCGATACATCTGATCACGTTGCAAGACAGAATGCGTCAAAAATACTCAGTTTCAACTCTTACTAAATAAAATGTGAGCTAATCGCTTGTGATGGTCTCACCAACTTCGCTTTGCAGCAGTAGCCCAGAGACAGAAACCGTGATACAATCGTGAAGTGGTTGCCAAGGCGTCCTGTTTGGGAGGAGCCGTGCGGGGCAAGTTTTTTTTTGACATAGGACACTTCAAACGACGACACTTAGCAAGGTTGTTCAGGGAAGGGCGAGTACCTCCTGTACAAAATTTGCATTACATCCCCACTTCGCGATGATTTCGGTGCTTTCATTGATTCCATGAACCATCCATCCGGATTGATCTTCGAGTAGCGATACTTGTTCCCAGATTGACTTCAAAGTTTTCGCCACATTATTGTTTGCACACTTTCGACCTGCGCGTAAATAATCGCGATGTCGGGGGGCCAGGTTGTCTCGGCTACACACTTAGTCCTGGAGGAAGCTATATGCGGTGGTCACAACTGTATCGTGGCAGAAGGGCGATACACAAATTGTGGGCGGAGATCGGTAGGACGTTGAGACAATGATCATGCCGGGAAACAGGGTAACTCGGCGCGAAGTTACTCAGCCTTGTTTTAGTATAGAGAGGGAGACTTGGTTAGAGGTAAACCGCCATTTATACTCACGCAATCATCTACCTACCCTCCAAGGACCAGCTCACCAAAAGTCAGGTTCGTGACGTTGACCGTGGTTCCTGGAATAGATGGATCTCGCCCCCTGGCTAGGGCTTCCTCCTCGAACTCGACGGCGTACTGACACATCCCTCTATTACTGTCGAATGTTCTGCTGTTTATTTCCTGTAGATCTACCAAAGAAGGCAAACGAGAGGCGCGCTGCTACGCGTCGATGAAGTATTTCGCATGAGTGGCTATTTCGTGATAGCATAGTAGAGGCAACGGTAGTGTGCTTTGCAAGCTGATGAATGTGTTCATCCTACCATATGTTCCGGGCAAAGTATCATTGTGTTAGCAGCATACCAATTAAAAAAATAAAAGCAGACCTGTGCAAAAAAAGCGTCTCACAAGTAAATTTGACGACAAAAACAGCTGATCCCAAGCTTACACTTGGCTCAACGTGAGCCAACACACGTACGCAAAACATGCGATGGACTTCCAAACGCCCATCAAGTAAGGGCGTCAGTTACTGTAATGAACGAGGCCTCAGAGATCCAGCATTTTGTAGAAAACAAGGCAGAAACTAGGCAGACGAGAGGCCGCGATATGTTACTTGCCAGGAGAAGGATGCTACCATTGACCTCCTCGATGCATGTCGAAGTGTAATATTTTCCGGGCGCAAAGACGGCCAGGCCACTTGCGTATGATGTTAAATATCGGAGTCGGAAGGGATTATAGTGTAGTTCACAACTCATCGTAGGCTCGGACGAACCACAGCTCTACTGGGGCAGGGAAAATGGTACCTGGTATCACGCACCACGGTTCAGCTCGCGCATGCGCGATACAGTCTCGATCAGGTGTCTAGGAATCGACCTGCGCAATTGGAAGCGGAGAAATATGTTTTTCAGTACGCTACACAGCCAGCCTTTTTTTTTACTCTTCCGTGGCCTTGCGCTCACCGCTGTGCCACACCTATTCACCCCCGGCGCGCCCTCACGCCACAACCACGAGTATCTTGAGTTTGTATGCTCTATTAATTCGGCCCATACCTCTTGCGATTTGCCCTGGTGTGTCATGCACCAACGTCGAAGCTAACGATGCGTGTCCAACCGCCAACACCACGGCAACCCACGCGACCTTCTTTCTTGCCGACATCCTGATTGCAAACGGAGGGATCTGTAAGCAGCAGATTGTACTTGACAATCGTGGTCGTTGTAACTGTGGCTCTGTGCATACTGCGCATGGTGGCCTCAACAGCGCTACCGCTGCGCAACACGTCGTGCACATGTCACTGAAAGATAAAAGTTATCGGTTGCTCTATATATATCGTGCTAGGTCTGTCAAGGAACGAACCCATGGATTCACTAAGCCTAACGGCGAAACTCCTTGTCGCAGTGCGACATATCACTTCACCAGTGTCTTAGAAACGCGAGGTGATCACAGACTTGGTAAATAAACGTAGTTTGTGGACACGAGGAATCGAGCTTGATTCTTGCCACGTCACGCGTTTCTTATACACGGGCCTATACCAGCTCGCGAGCAGGTTCTGTTTTCCGACGGGGTAATTGAAGTCTGTGATGTTGGCTAAACGTACGTGCGATATGCAGGAATCGAGCAGATTAAAGTTATTCCGGAATGATTCGACTACTCTTGACCGTGACTTGATCCTGCTTGGTCATCATTGATTTGACAAGTACTGTGATTGGTGCGTGCAAACAACGCTACAAGCCCAGTTGAAAAAGCCGCGCTCCTTTCGTCCCTTGCCTCTGGCTGCATTGCTACGTGAACCCTTTTCGCTTTTCTCCAACTGTTTCAAATCGGTCACGTTGCCATGATGCGCTGCGTAGAAATTTACGCTGAACAGATGCAGACAAAAAAACTAATATAACGTACCTGGTACGAAATACGACCCGAACACATTCGACGGCATGCAAGCAATAGGGTAGCGGACGAATGACCGAAACGCGGCCAAGATCAGTCTTCATCCCCCGTCGATGAGGAATACAAGATAATCTATGCGTGGGGTCAAATAGAAGCGTTGGTAGGTATGTTAAGCGTTTCGTTTCTTATCGGTTGCTGTAGTGAAATGTATTTTTTCCATAATCCCGTTGAATTGAAAATATTGATATTTTGAAATTGCCATTATTGCGGGCTACGTTTGTTGTTGATATTGTGCTTTGTGCGCTTGGGGGCAGTCTGCTGGCCTCGATATATCTTTGACAAAACAGCAGCAGTTCTCATGAAAGCAGTCTACATCGGCAAAACAGCTGCAGCCCTTAATTTATCAATTTCAGGTATGACACAACAACGCCGAACACACCGATAATGCACGAGTTCCACAGATGAAGAGCGTTTACCGGTGTACGACGACTATTTGGCCGCGACCGATGAAACCCCACCAGGAAGCAAAACTTGAACTTCACCTTCAATCCAGGTCTTCAGAGTTATGGCTGTCGAGATCAAACAACTTACCGCCCGGTGGCGAGCGCGAATATGCATGTGGCACGGCTGCAACTCGCCTACAGATTCGGAAGTACACGTTTCATCGTATGAGAGATTACATAAGCCTGATAGACAATCGTCAACCTTGTTGCAAGGCCATCGAAAACCCCTTGATACTTATTGCATCGAAAACAATGACCGGGTCCATTCACTTCGTCGATAACTTGTATGAAGCACATTTGTCCTCGATTGGTGGAGGTCGTTTTTTCAAACACATTGTCAAAACCGAGGGCGTAAAGGGTTTACGGGGACTAGCATGTGCCACATATACCGAGTGGCCTAACACAATTCCCACGTGCTGTCTAAGTGAAGCATTCGCACGCCCAGCAGTGGTGCATGGCAAACAAAGATACAAATAAAACACGAAACAAGAAATGGTGCCCTTCTGCGCGTTGTATGAAAGTCTACCGCTTTTGAAGACGGTATTAGTGTACAATGGTTGTTTCATCAAAAGCCAGACAATTCTGTTGTGTTCCCTCATTTCGAACAACGCTTCCCCTTGAATGACTTTAAGCCATGGATGACACGAACGGCGACTGCCAGGTGTGCAAGTCCAGCCTTCAGTGAGACGGCACGTGGGCAGGGTGGCGCGTGTGTGGGGCCACTTGCGACGATATTGATGGTGCATGTCTTCCCTCTAACACCCTTGGCGCGCCTCACCTCGACCTCGTCTTCGAGAAATGGTCTCTGCTTGGCGGGAGAATGTGCTTTCAATTTTTCTGGTGTTAATAAAACAGTTCCGGGCTATGAGGTAATGCTTGTTTAGATGCGAAAAGTATGCAAGCATCTTCGACGGCCTTGCAACAAGGCTTTTTGTGAACAATCAAGCACACGTACACGCTCACACGATGAGATACATACAATCGCCATTCTCCGCGCCGCGTCTTCTCTCGTGTGCTGGTGGTACTAACTTTTTACCCTCCAGCAGGTAGGCCGAGAAACCCGTACTTGTTGTGCAAATTGCGTATATTCAATCCCTGACAGGCTCTTTTAAGGCTGATCATGTCCGAACATGCTGGTTCGTTCGCTCCCGGGATGTCTATGGCAGAACCGCGTTCTCTAGGATAACTGCGCCCCCGGCATGCAGGCGCATTCGTTGGGCCATCCTCGTGACATGTACTCGATCTGGTCAAACAGCAACCTAAACTGCCGGCGCTGGCGGGTTACGTTCCACAAATGATATCGGAAGAGTGTAATGCAGTGGTTTTATTTCATGAGTTGTACCTTGCTTTTTTATGCCTTTTCTATGCAACACATGTCAGGGAATCTTCGGGGACCTCGCAACAAGGCTGTTCGCGGCCAATGAAGCTCATCTATTCGCGCAAAGGATGGGACATCAACGACCCACTCTGTAGGCGAGTTGCAGCCCCGCCACGCTCTCTTCCGCGCTAATAAATTTTTACACAGAGAGCAGAACCTCAAAAGTCGTATTCCAAGCAAACCTCCAATTTCACTCCCCTATATAGGTTCGAGTTCGGTCGCGGTCAAACATTCGTAGACCGGAAAACGTTCTGAATGCAGAAAGTTTATGAGCTAGAGATCGAGCGAAAACAACCAAGATCAACAGTACGAAAATGGGAAAAAGCGAAGGGAGACACCGAGCACGGAGCATTATAGACAAAGGACAGAGTGGTAGAACATACCTGTCGAATACGTATTGAAAAGCAGTACACATGGAAACAAAGGATAGGATGACGTAAGATTGACACATAGAACTACACTTTGACTATCTGGGCTGTCGTTCGAATGCGTAAGCTCGCCCGCAGTCAGGGGAGCTATTTGTTCTAGATGTCTCTGCTGTCATTGCATTTGTCAATATCAACTCTGCTCCCACAGGTCTCAAAGTTGGAATCAGGTTGGCCAAAAATACAGACACCCCATAGAAAAAAAAGATATCTTACAATTGACACCGGAGGCATTCGAGGTAGCGGCACCACTAGAGGTGCGTTGGCTGAACGATGGTTAAAAAAAAACGTTGTTATGAGGCATCGGGATATTCTCCAGGCTGTGTCTCACATCTGCTCTTAAAGCGAAGGGCAGATATGGACCTCGTTTGCTATGGTATCCCAGCTTGTCCAGACATCATCTCTTTTGCATGTCATTGGAACGCTTGCCGGCGATGCAGCCGTTCGATAGCACATGTGTATTGGGCACGTTAGTAATTGGTCACCCACGCTTCCATACCTCTGAACTCAATCGAAGCCCGGGGGGGCAGAATCACTGCGATCTAGCTAGATAGGCGCCCTCGCAGAGGCGCACAGAGGGAGCAGAGGCCAACCAGGTATTCTGGAGCATCCCAGAAGGCATCCACGTCGCACTCATGCCTAAACATCAGAAAACCAAGTAGGCTGTAGGCTGTTTCAGGATGACCTGGACGGCACGGAAACCGGTCATCTGAAGCGCTCCTACGCCCGCATACAACGGCCGAAGTACCAAACATACCCCGGGGATGTCTACGGCACCCATCGTGGGGTCCAGCAGTTTTACCTCACATACCCCGTTGCCCTACCGCAGATACCGAAGGTTTGTTTCCCTGAACGATCATTGTTTTTATGATAATTTGGTGAATTACTCTACGCTAGGGTTTTGCCATAATACGGAGAGGTTAGAACCTACCAAGTCCCAATATGATTGTTTCTCAGAAGTGCACGACACTACCGTACGTTCAACCACGCCAAGATGACGGGAGACGTCTACTTCTCTTGAGGAAGCCACAATCAGTTGGGCCGGGAGCGCTCAGGTTTTGAGACCCTGCCGACACAGTGGTCAGGCTCAAGCCGTTCCGTATGCGGTTCAGTTTTTGAGCTTCAGACTTTGACTCTATCAACGTTTCAGATGTTAACTTTGCAAATGGAAACCGTCTTCCTACACGGAGAAATCAGATTTATTGTGTGTGCAGAAATTCGAGCAAACGCCGAGACCAACTGCTGCTTTCGTGGTTTGTCGATGCAAAGAGACGCGCTGGGTGGGCTGCTCTGCGCGTAGGACACAAGCGTCCGAGCCAAGGCTGACTGTCTCTGGTTTGGCGGCGAAGAGACGTGGCGGGTGCGCTAGAGTCAACCTGTCTTCGTATTTTTTGTCCAACTTTGTGACTGACTGCTGCTGCTGTACAACAGTATGTTCTACGAGCACTTGTACGTGGAGTTCGCTCCACTAGGTCTCGAGGCCCGATCCTGTGCCAGGCGACTGTAGTCTGTCCACGGAGGGAGGTGCCGCCCGCCGCCCGAGCGTCGCGCGCGAAGCAACGTCGCGACACCGCTATGTCACCATCCAACTCATGGATCGTTCTGCTACTGTTTGCTGTCGTGGATAGCATCTCGAATTTAGAGAGCATACCATTTTTCGATTGTGATAATCTGCTGACCCAGGTCGTCGAATTTGGGCTGAAATCTGACGACATGAGTTATCGGATCCTCGAATCGAACAATTTCCGGTCGGGTGCGTGCTTGGACTGCACAAGCAGAGTCCTTCGCTGTTGAGATCGTAAAATACAAATACGAGGCTGGAAATCGGACCGGATAGGAAACAACCTGAGTCGCCGTGCAGGCGGGTGAATGATACCTTAGGTCTTCTTCGCGGGTGCAGTGTGGTTAAAAAAGTTCCTATTTGAGTAGCGGGTCATGCAAGTCCGGGTTCACGAGGATGAGGAGGAAGCCATACTTGAGTGGGCTGTCTTGAAGTCTTCTCAAGACCGCTTGAAGCAAAAATACTGACGGGCACAGCCAATTCGACCAAGACCCACTCGGCGCGAAAAATGCTTCAGGTTCTATTTAAACTCTAAAGCTTCATTGCAGAACATCTCACGAAGTCTGGCAGAAGCCGCAGCTATTAAACCTCTCGCTCGGTTTTTGTTGGAAGAGTCGTTCGAAGAGGAGCGGCGATTTTGAGCAATTGGCGATTGGCAGCGGTTGTACGCCAAAATATCAAGTCGCCGCCCAGCGCTTCTCAAGGAGCCTCTTCGATAAAAAAATACTAATATTTGAGTATTTGGACAAACGCGTGATTCCGTCATTTTTAGTGGCAATACAATTTCTGGTACATTAACGTTTTGTCATAAATCCTTCAAGAATACGGAGTGACTCCAATACCAGACTTCGGGCAATATTTTGCTCGTTATGATCTCTTGGATGTCTTGTGGAGCATGAATATGCAAGGGAGGGTAGGCATTGCTGTGTTTGCATCAAAAAACTAATGACTCTGAATAAAAAACAGTCCGTATCCTTATCTCTTGTTTCGCGCCTACACTCTGGTGTGGCCGTAAGGAAGGCGAAGGACGGCTGCAAAAAAGGCTGGGGCAGATTCACCTACTCTCGATAGTTATCGGTGCAGTCATCGGAATTTATGTTCCAACGGTGTCAGCAGCCAGATGACACCAACCTTTTTTAATTCGCCTGTATGGGGAGTCTCGGGGATATTAAAAGGCATATTTCGCAACGATCAAGGCGTCGGATCGATCTGGCGCCTGACACATTTTTTTTCTCCACGACCAACACTCTTCCCCAAACCGTCGTGGGGGACCTGGCCGGGGCATTATAACTGGACGGATGTCGCTTACGGCAGGGAGCCATAGGTAGAACAGTACCAGAAACGAAATTTCATCTGAAAAAAGGAACAAGTATGATGCCTAAAAAGAAGCAGTGCTCTTGGACGTTGTAGCCCGAGAACCTTCCCCTAGAGGTATGGGTGAGTCGACCGGCACTTGGCTTTTTGGTATAAACATTGCCAACGACTGAAATACAGCGGCTCTTGTGTTGCCAGCGTATTTTGAGTGTACCAGGTCTACTAAGGTGTTCCAGCCGTTGTTCGTTTTAAGGTCCTGGATAATTATTAATCCCGCGACGGCCTGGTCTCTGCCGCTATAACAAAAAAGGCGATGGTTTAACTGAGTTTTACCAGTCGGTGCCGAACTTGAGCCTGATTTGAGGATAGCGAAAGAGGTACTCTCAGGACCACCTGGTATGAATTAGAGATCATGCTTTCGAGCCCCAGGGAGCTCCTGTTCACCTTGCTTTTTCACAAAAACAAGTTCCTTTTTATGTGTATCCTTTTTTTTGTGCGTATTCACTCACAACATGAGTACACTTAAGTCGAACATTTGTATTTCCACCGGTTGAAAGGCAATTCAGTAATATAATGATACTAAAGACAGTTGGTTACATGGACAAAAAAAAGGTAAAAACCCATAGTAGAACCAAGTGTAGAAAAACTCGAATTTTAGCGCCTGTACGAGCTCCGTAAAAAAAGAAATATTCCTGACCGGGAAAATGGATAAAAATTGCAGGAATTAGGGGGGGGTGTACTCGATAGGAAATATGTACTCGATCTTATGCATGGCCGTAGTCGTATGACCATAGACCCT
>JBBMHQ010118078.1:7734-20640 GCA_037834295.1 Postelsia palmaeformis
GTGTGCCCCCCCCCCCCCCTTCTGTGGAGAACCCGGCTGGGAAATTCGTCGGAAATTGAACCATCGGTGTTTTGCATTCGTAAAGCTTCAACCCGGTCCCCTCTCCCTCGTGCATGAGAACGGGAGAATATGACACCTCCGTGGACTATGATTCATGCCGTGCCTCCTTTCGGCGCGTTCTAAGGGCGAACCATCCTAGAGAATGAAAATAAGAAACACGATCCGTGAAATGTATAAAGAAAGTTGGCTTTCAGTCGCGTTTTTCAAGCACAAATAATTCACGTTATCTTCCTGAAACAATGTCTGTTGATGTTTTTCACATAACTTTTCGATGCCATCACAGTTCGTCACACAGATATCACGATTTTTGCGTCAAACGTGACGTTTTGTTTTTGGTCATGATTACTGTAATGACGAGTTTTGTTTTTCGTTTGTTGGCAATAAATGACACTAGCTTACCTGAATGCAACCCGTGAGGAGGAGCGCCACCCGAACGATCTCGATGTCCTTCGTGATGCGTTCGAAGAAGGTTCGGACGGTGTTGCGACCGGTCGCTGCCACCATGCCGGACCCTTCTGTCGGGTTAGTTACGTCCCAGTCGTTCACCTGAACAAGCAAACAGATAAACGATGCCCCCAAAACGTCGTTTTATTGCCAATCAAGACTTCGCGCACAGTCAAGTTGTCAAGGACTCGAGTGTTGTTACTATGCTTGCCCTCCGGCGACGCAACTCATTCATAAGCAGTGCATGACCTCGGGACGAAAGAAATCGCCGTATTGCTTGCTATTCGTGGTGTAAGGCAGGAACGAGGCAGAGTCTGCCGATAGTCGTCCTGCCCTATGCTGTCTCCCAAACCCACCCCAGAAAGTTCGTAGCTGCTAGATAACTTTGTAGGTACTTGGAGATATATGCAGCTCGCCCTCCATGCGACTCGTCGAACTCCCCACGGTGTTTTCGCGCCTGGTACAAGCAAATGTCTGCCTGCTCGGTGAAAACCCGTTATGGTAGAGATGCGAGGGTCTATGGTCACACGACTACGACCATAAAAGCTATTAGTGCACCTCCCCCCCCAACCGCTCACCAATTTCAGGTTATAGCAATGCATGACAATGAGTCCCCCCCCGCGCGAGCGTCATATACACGCTTTTAATTTCCTGCAGACGCTTCGTTTTCATTGCTTGACACACCTGCTTGAAGCAGCCCAGGATAGCCTGAGCGCTCTTGTTGATGCACCCCTGGATGTCATCCAAAGACGGCATCAGGCTAACCCTGGCGGGAGGCTCGAGCTGGACATCCACCTGTACAAAAGTTAAACGGCGATGATCAACCAAGTCCTCGGCGAGCACATTAGGTTTGTCGAGTATTTGAAGCCTCCGAAGTTTTGAGCATGTTATTGTTTACCGAATAACAGCACGGTAAGGCTGTGAGTTGGCAAAGCTTCGCCAGACAACTAGTAATATCCGAGTTTCGTTGGCTAGTCGGCTGGCGTTATTTGGCTTGTCTCTGACTTATACAACATATATAGTGCTCAATGAGACGGTATATGACGGCCTTCGGTACCGGCACCGTCGATGGCGATGGGTTTTGATGCGCCATGAGTTACACAAGACCTCCCAGTTACCTCTTCCTCCCTCTCTGAGCGAGTGGCCTCACGGGAAAAAACTTATCCTGTATGCGGCGAAGGAGCTCCCCATAATCAAGGAAACCCAACAAGTCGGATAGTTGGTACCGCTGCAAACTAGCTAAAGTGCCTATAAAAGCCAACAAATACCTACTAGTGGCGGGTGACTTTTGAGATCCAACTCGTAGCTCTACCTACCTGCTAGATATTTTATAAGCGCACACAGCATGCGGTACTGGCCATCTTATAGCCGCACACATTATGTTGCTATTAGTGTCACTGGCCAGGGCTACCGTAGAGGTTGCTTTTAGGGGAGGGGGTAGTATTGTTTGGCACTTCTCCAGTTTTTTTCACCTCGAAAAACGGCTTCTGCACGAACAGAAACACTCCCGTGCCGGCCGTCCTGGACTGTATTCGGTTCTTGAGCATGTTCATGCTGTTCTTCGCACAGTGCAACAACGCCTGCACCATACGTAGCGTGCAGAGATCGCGGTTGGGACTTGGCTTCGACAACGAGAGGGGTCAGGCAAAGAGACAGCGCCATTGTCGTTTCGTAGTTCTCGAGGCGTGTGTATGCGCAAACTGTGCCCGGTTCTTAGGCATGTTAATGCCGTTCGTTCTTCGCACAGTGTAACAACGTCTGTGTACCATGTCGAGGGGCGGTACCGGAGGATACAAAAAACAAACGCCGAGGGGAAAACAATATAATTCGAGAAGTTAAAAAAATACGGGAACGAAGCGAGGTACGGTAGATAATGTCGTTGTCATCAATGCTCAGTGCTCGATTTATAAAGGAAAATATGCCAAACGCTGGGATAGCGGAACCACCGGGTTCTTTGTCTCAGCTACGTAGAAAAAATACGCTCAAACCTCGAAGTAAATGTTATTCAATTAAAAGGTGCAGCAATAAGTTGGACGTTGTTTGCGGTTTGCAGGAAAAGGTAGTAAAAAAAAGCAGTTGCACGCAGGATTTTTAGTGGGCAGCAAAAAAGGGGGACACTGGAAGTACTACACCACAATATCACCTCATGTAAGCCAGGCCACGCTTGCTGCAAAACTTCATTGTTTCTGACCGGCCTCCGTACCACAACAATTCTGCCAAGCGGGGCAATGCAACCCGATATCGTGTGATACGTGCTCTATTTTTTGTTCGTTTGTTTGTTTGTTTGTTGATGTGACAGCATGATGAACGAAGACAAACGGGTGTATGCCCTGTCTGGTGCTTTCTTCCTATACAGAAGGCGAGCAGATGGCACAGACAGACCGAGGGGGTCGACCAACCGCGGGGGTCAAAATAATCTTTTACGCGGAGGGTACACGACCGAAAACGAGAACACGGCACCACACTCCTGAAAAGGTCGGAGTGAAAAAATTACCAATGGGATGGGACTTTGTGCTCGCCAAGAGCAAATAAAACCAAGAACACATACTTCGAAGTATACTTATACCAGCGTAAACATATGTACTTGGTTTTGGTATGACTCCCCTCGAGTCGGAAGAAAAAAGTGTCATTTGGGATCTCCCCCCCACCGTTTTCCCCCCGCGTCTATCCCAACAAGAAGAATGCTACCGGTACATTACGTCGTAGTCTCACTTGGTACATAAAGTGGTTGTAGTGTTTCTTGAGCTTAGTGACCTCCTCCTCGCTTACTGACTCCAAGTGGTCATAGAGGGGGTGAGCCCGAATGATCTTGATCAGATCCTCCACCGCGTGCAATATTTCGACGTTTTTGCCCTGCGCGCGCACCCCGTGTTACGGATGGGGAAGAGGGGGGGACTTTGACTCCCCCGTTGCAAATGCAGAGTGTACTCGTTGGGGGTGGGTTGCGGTGAAGCTTGTAAGGCAAGTAACCGAAACGCCTCGTATCGGGTACGGCCCGGAAGAACGAAAGATAAAACCACAGTTTTCAAGGCATCATTGCTGTGCTTGTATATCGCACGCACCACAAGAACATGTCCGTTATATCGTATCATGCATGTTCAGGTCCTCGCTTTGCACTTGCATAGGTAGATTTCGGGATTGCTACTTTTGGAGAATTGAACATGCTACCTTCCCGATTCCGTACACGAGAACAAGGTACGCTTAACGATGGCTAGAGTTCAGCTGAGCGCTGAGTAGACCTACAACGAAGTTGAACCGGGTTAAACGCGAGTGATGGAGATTCAACGCTTGAACATTTTTTTACATGGTAAACCCAGGGAGATGCGGTGTGGTATGAGCACATCGTCACAGATCACAGGTAGAACTGTAGTACACCCAAAACGTGCGAACCATCTGCTACATTATAATGGGCCAACCACGTAAACGCTCGACATATTTCCGGTTTCGCAAAAGCATACTATAGTTTCGTCCAGAGTAGTTTACCGCAAAGCTGAGCAGAAAAAACAGTGTACCTGAAGAAGACGCGACCTTGTGACGATGTGCTTGCGCTGCATGTCGACAAACTCTTGTACGGTAAAACTCTGGTCATCCGGGAGGTCGACGAGCAGCGTCTTCGACACAATCTTGAGGTTCTTTTCGATCCTGATTAAAACAAAAAATGTCGCATCAAGTAAGGCGCGATTCATAAGTTTCTTGCAGCTTACTATAACCACAGCCTCGATTTTGGCAATGAAATAACATGAAACAACAATAACAACAATAACAACAACAACACTACCTTGGGCTGAAAGTACTAAGGCATGCCTTGGCTGGACTTAGCCCTTAGTCATTGGATGGGTTGCAAATCAACACAACACAACGCTTGACGACCGGAAACAAGGTGCAGCTCCAGTTGGCAGTTTGCCTGCCTGGAGTCTGAAGTAATACTAAAATACACGAGGGCTTACATACGCGTCAATCAGATGCAAAAACACAAGTTACCGCACAAAAGTTGCCGTAAATTACCTAGCCAACTATTCATAGTCTACTTAACTGTATTATGATACCTAGCCAACTATTCACAACAACGAGGTGGGCGACAAATTTTTTTTACTCGACTCACAGCGCTACAAATAACCGAAAAACACGCGGACTTTTGTCGCCGAGGCGGACGAAATCTACCTCGAAACATCAAAGATGAGATACCCACTACAGAGAAAGCGCAGCCGTAAATCTTTCTGTGGAGGGGTGTCGCTCGGTCGATTTCCTCCCTTGTGCGGTCGATCATCCCGGTGACTGCATTGTCTCGGTATCACACGTGCACTCCGCGTGCTTCGCTGTGTTCGATAAGTCGGGAGCCTTTGCTATCCTTCTTGGTCTTCCGGATGTGCTCCCATTTCGAAATGGTACCAGGCTAACACATGATCACCTGTTCTCGATAATGTCGTTGATGTTCGACACTAGCTCCTCTAGTTTCTGAAGTCCGTGGTGCACCTAGTGTTAGCAGGCAGCGACAGCATGCATGTGTGTAGTACGTTTTTTATTGAAGACAGGTGTGCCCATTTGTCACCCACATGATACTATATCTCTTCAGATTTATCTGTGCGTCGTGCGTGCCAGCTAACTCACTTGCCTAGAGTAACGTCTACTACCGTATATAAGCACAGACAAGCATGTACTGAAAAGGAAGAAGCAAGGCCAGCAGCTGAAGTAGATGTAGGTTAAGCAGAAAGTAGGTCCGGAAGAGAAAGTCGGACTGCGCGCATGAGTTTCCTTTTGTTTTTCCTTCCCCTTTGTTCGTTATTTTTTTCGGGAACGCCTGTGAGTGATCAACGTTGAAGCTCACGCTCCACATTGCCAGGTGGAAAACGTAACAATAAAGTGAGTGAGTTATGAGTGATCAACAACGAAGCTCATGCTACGCATTGCCAGATAGCACACGCAACGGCTATATTGAAATATGTATATATACCAGGTATATATATACCTATATATATAAATAATCTCTGCACATCGAGTTCCTGCCGGTAGCGCGACTCGAGAAGTCAAATATCTTGCCGTTAGGAGTGTGTGCTCCAAAAAGTAAAATAAATACCGGTACATAGTCTCCGCTCAGATTTTCCCCATTATTAAGTTGTTTTGCAAGTGAAGCCCGCAACAGCTACGTATTTCGGCCCCCAACGCCGGGCATATTATGTTCGTGCTACGTGCGTACAGGGAGGTGCTCCGTGAAATATATCGACCAATCCAACAGGCGTCCAGCTGCTGCGAGCGCGTGAGTTGGTGTCGAGAAGAAAAAGAAAACGTGCAACAACACCGCGCACGTCCCCCCCGGAGTGCTGTACCTACTCCCGGCGGCTTTTTTTTCCCTTCTCGATGATCAAGCCGCCGGGGGATGCGAGTACTGGTAGATACATAGTACCTGCCCGGCTCTTCCGCGCTTGATCTTGAAAATCAAGAAAAACAATTCGCCGATCACGCCAAGCACATGAAAAAATACCCGCACTTTCTTATTATATACCGCTCCAGCGCAAACACATTAAAAAATACCTGGTACCAACTCTGACCGGTAATATAGACCCCATTAGGACTCTGATACGAGTATCAAACGTGTTTTATATTGCCGTTCAGACCTGTCAGTGGTATACGATAGGGGTAGGTATCAAAGCACCTACATTTTCTGAGGGTCCCTACTTGATTTATGGTAAAGGAGCTCTAGACCTCTGACCGAACAACTACCAGGTAACTGCAAGAACAAATATGAGCTACTGGTACTACTACTTATATACCAATATGTGCGTGACCGTTTAGAACTGAATATTAACATACAAACGGTACTCATACTGTGGAGCAGATTGTTGTACAGTTTGTAAGCCTGATACGCTGTATCATGGGCTACGTACGCACGGTACTTCCGGGGTGCCTGCACAGCATAAAAAAAAAACGAAAACGGCACCACACTCCTAAAGATGGGCTAGAAACAAAACAGGTAACACACACATCAACAACAACAAGAGTGCGGTACGGTACGGTGTGATGGGATCCTGGACGAAGTTACTGCACGAAGAAAGCGAGTTTTTGTTTTTTGAAGAGTTCACATACTCGGTTCTCGCATACCCCTCCCCTTCCTGGGTCTCGAAAATGGGCTCATAGTGGGCGAGGTGTCGGATTTTATTGTTCTTACGTGCATTCCGGGCTAGGTATCTCAAGGCCGATCGGATCGCAAAAGATATTGGGTAGGGATCCCCGCCAGAAAGAAAAATGTTAGTGTTTCGCACGCCCAAAATATCATATACAGGGCGGTATTTTCCTGCCGTTGTCAGAGTTTGTGCAAGATCTCCATCCATAGTAAATACAGATCCGAACCCAAGGAAAAACGTGCAGGACCGTTTAGATTTTATATAGGGCCCACCCGGCAACATGTGCTACTTTAGATCATGCATACAAGATGGGGAATAGGTGTTTCCTTGGAATATCTAGATCATGCAAGTAGGAATCGATGATTTGTAGATGATCTGAAGATGATCTGCCTGTCCGAGATGTGAAAGGTTTTGTACTCAAAAAGTGCAACCACTGCCGCCGTAGAAAGACTCTCTGTAGTTTATTCACGTCGAGGACCCACCTGTCCTTTGTAGGTGTCGATGTTCATGCTCGTCCACGTGAGGGTGATCATCCCCGGTCTCAGCTTGTATTCCATGTCGTTGAAATGCGGACGCAGGACCATCGCCGTCACCGGGATCACCTTAATAAGACGCAGACCGTGAAAGGCGCGCAATACATTCCATAACATCGTCTCGCCGAAATAAACAACAACTACTGTATTTTGCCACGTGCGTGTATACCCCTATACCAGGTAGGCTAAATGTCTCTATTTAAGGGTCACTTGAAAACTTATTTTTCCTTCCGCTGCCTTATCGTCGTGACTGACTATTAATGTTATTCCTTATTCACAACGTGAGGTCCGGAGGTCGAAATAAAGTTTGCCCGAACGGTGTATGCATGTCATGCATGGCCATAACTTTTTCCCCATATACCCTCGCATCCCGACAATGCCGAGACGAAGCACGACGGGTTGTCACATCGAACAGGCAGGCATTGCTGGCACCTAGCTCGAAGCGCCGTAGGTTTTGGGGCGGGTCGCATGAAGGGTGAGCTGCATCCTACTAAGACCCGCTTGTGAGGCGGACTTTCTTACATTAGATGACAGCGTGGAATTCATTGATCTATTTCCAGTGTGATGGGCGGGGGTTAAATTACCCGCTGCATTATCGTCTCCACCCACTGAGCGCCCGAAATTGTGGGCGGAACGTACAAGGAGCTACCTTGGTGTTTCTGGTGACGCGCAGTTGAGATAATTCAGTACGGTCTGGTTATCGTGACAAGTTATCAGTACCTGCTATTAAATGCGAAACTCGCCGAGCTTTTCCTCGTGCAAAGTTCACGTGCGTTTATATGTATACAGGATAGTATTGAAATCTTTAGTCGAGAAAAAAATGAAAGAGATCGTATCGGGATCATAAAAAAGGCACGTTATCCAACGTAAACCCGGACCAACCTAGGGCACCTTGCATGACTTTTTGGATGTGTCGTGAAAAAGAAAAGACCACTTCTGACTTGGAATACAATCATCGTTTGACAATCGCATCAAAGTCCAAACGAATACTACTGTATGACATTCGCCTAATATATGGCTGCAGCTATCAGCTGCAGGTCGACAGCAGTTAGTACTGCTGTACGTCATGCAGTGCAAACGGAGACTATGTTCCGGGCCAGGTTGGTAGCCGTTTCAGTCCGCCAGCTAAATCTCTACAAAGCTGTCTGTACCTCTGTCACGACTCGGTCGTACTCGGTCAGGGCCCAGTGGAGATCGTGATAGTAGCTCTTGAACTTCACCTCCTGAGGCGTTGCATTAGCGTGCACAGAGAGAGGACAGACAGAGGCGACAGGTCAGCCTGAAAGCGTTACACTCGAAACGGTTGAGTCGAGTTTCAACCATCTCAACAGTATCGGGTAGCCCCCACTGATCAACTGTTACGGGGGGGCATACCATACTATTACGGGGGGGCATAGTATATAGGATCAAATTGTTACTAAATACAGGTAAACATATACGATCGTAGGTGTTTGTTGTGTACCGTAGGTCCTATTTACTATGGTTCCCCGTTATAGTAATCATAACCCACGATGGTCCTCAAATATTATGTATCTCCCTATGTTTACATGCCATAGTATTTGCTCTGATTACTAGCACTACTATGTCCCCCCGTAAGAGATTCGTTGAGGGTCGTGGCCTTGGTGTGTCACCATTGGTGCCCACTCGAGTGGCAGTAAAATGCTTGCAATTAGTTTGCGCTTTCATCCGCGCTGCGTTGTTACTGTTCCAGTCGGTATGAAGGGCTCTGCTGCTGCACGCTTTCTCTTCGTTTTGGACTTACTTGGAGTCTGCACCCTAGAACCCTCCGTGCAAATATTTTGTGAGACCAAAGACAATTAGGAAACGTCTCCGCCGCGCTCAACTGGACAGATCTTGCGGGGTGTATGTGATTCTGTACGTGTCACACGAAGCTTACCGCTAGCCCTTCACAAACTTTGAGCTGGCCTTTTTTGTCATAGAAACTTCCCACACATCGGGCAGATATATCACGACCTCTAAAAAACATCCAGACCATCTACATTAGCCGTTGTGAGTATGCTGAGCAAGAAAAAGCCGTAGCACAGATACAAATCCCACCACCCGGCAAACATTATCTACTAACGTGCATCTTGCAGATCGTACGAATTAATCGAGAATCTATATTCTTCCGAACGATCTGGATCTGATCTGTCAGATTATGAAATGGAGGTCTCATACGTCCAGTCATGGAACAATTGAGAACTGATATTTCCAGACTGTGAAAAAAACTTCGTAGCGAGGTTGCGAGCCCAAATGGTGTAAATTTCTTGCCTGGAACAGCGCGATCTTGGCTGATTCTGGGATCTCGATACCCATGCGGTCTAGTATCTTGGCCTCTCGGATAAGCTGCAGAATCTCCTGGTCGAAGTTAACGTACAGCTTCCCGTCGTCCGGATGTCGGATAATAAGCGTCGCCTGTAAATGTTTTTGATTGACAAGAAATTGGCAGGGGTCGCGGAACTCCGGAATGCTGGCAGGCTGAGCAGAGCACACACATGCCTTCATCTTCTGCGGGAAGCGAGGCATGATGTGCGTTTGATAAGAACGAAAAGGGGCCCCCCGAATAATCTTGAGCGGTAGACTTCAGTCGTGAAAATAGACGGATCTAACAAACCGTCCTAGTCCGACCACAACTAATCAGGTTCAGATGGGAAAGCGCATCGCCAGCAGACGACGAAGACTGAGGGTAAGACGAGCACCCCCCCGCCCGCCATTGGCACCCCTCGTAACGCCTTACCTGAAGTCCTGCCTTCGCTTGTTCAATGCTTTGCACCCAAGCCTGGTACCAAAGATATTCGAACGCGACGAGCGTCCTCGCTACCTTGTTGTATATCTGAAACCGGTTTGAGCGCAAATGAGAAGATGACAAACGTGGCGAGAAAGGGGAGATAGCGATTTTTCCTCGAGTCGGATGGATGATGCTCATGACGTAATAGTGGCTGATCTTATAAAATCATGTCAGGTATGATTTCAAAAGCACCAAACCAGGGTTCAAGCACACAGCCAATAACCCTTGTTCGGCCGGTGGAACCATCCACAGCTCGCCAGACGCGACGCGATGATTTAACAGCGAGAACTGGACGATGAAAACACACAAAAATTGGGGTTATTTTCTCTCATCACCCCTTCTAATGCAGTGGGTGGTCTCGATTCAAGATCGACCCGTGAGAAGCCTGGACAAGCGCTCTAAACTGCAGGTTGTTCTTATCCGTAGTGGGTTATACAACGTGTTTAGTATAAGGAGGGCATGCCGATTTGACCGATGTAGGGCCCCGAATTATACCATGTAGGCCTCTCTGAAGCCCGTGTACCCACTACTGCCTGCCAATAGTCGGCATGATCTGATTGGCTCGCCTTGATGATCCTCTTGGCGTCCTTTCCCGCCAGGACGTTCTGGTTGCTTTCGAACTGTGTCATGGGCTCTTCGATGCGCTTCAGCAAATGTCTTTTTGTACGTTTTGCGTCAAAACCAAAACATACAGGCGGTTACGTCGTAATGGAGAGGGGTACGTACCAAAGTGCGTTATAAATAGGATTATCGGCCGTTCACGGTCATTCTGGTCTTCAGCAAACCGTCCAGCTATCGGACATGGAGAGCTACCGCTAATATTCGCGCTACGACCGTACTCCACTCGTGAAAGGACGGTACGAAAACGACCTGCAGTACGTACAGGCGATAGATGTGCGTGCAGCTCGCGAAAGACACAAGTTGTTGATATTTGAATCATACCGATACATTTACAGTAGCTGAGTGTCCCCATGACCATTCCGTGGTAAACCGCGTATGCGTATGGTATACGTGGGTCTTTTTTTCTATACGCTGGCACGTCAAGAAGCGTTGTCCTACACCGCTGTTTCGAGATTTATCGCCCGAACGAGGTAACTAATCTCTCTCGCTCACCTACATGGACCAGTTGATGTGTTCAAGTTCATCGTCATAGCCAAGTGTCACTACTCCCCTACCAGTTCTCATACCCTTTGGGAAGAAGCTGGCACGTCACAAGAAACTTGGACTTGTGCCGCTGTTTTCACTTTTCCAGAGAGATGTTCACTCGACGAGGTTCGAGCAATGCCTTCTATTAATAGGAGGGGTACCTTATTACTGTCTGAGCTCCTAACACGATGAGAGCTCAATTATCTCACCCGAAACATGACGTCGAAGACGTTTGTTCGCGCAACCTGACCAACCTCGGAATACGCTATTATGGGGGAATATATTAATCAGGATCAAAATATGCACAGTAAAATACTGGAAAAAGTGTTGTGTCGTGTACAGGGTGGGTCCTGATTTCTATGGTTCCCGCTAATAGTCCTCAGACGAATACTCCAGTAGTCAAAGTATCGTACTAGTGATACCAACCGATCAAGAAATATAAAACCCAAAAGTGTAAACCCTACCTTGGGATGAGTCGTTCATCGCTATATAGAAGCTCACCTGGACCAGGTGATGTTGCCCGCCACCGGTGGGAGATTTCGGGAAATAGGCGGGTCGTGCTTCTGCTTCTCGTAGAGCTGCTGCACCTGCTCGAGCTCCATCCCGTAGTTCTGTTTTTCGAGGTGTTACGAGCCCGCGCGAGGGGGCATGCATACTGTATTACGGCCCATGAATAGAACGTTGCGCTTGCCCGCAACTGCCGTGCGACATCGGACTGCCTACAGCTTGCTATGGACGCAGTAGCAAGGGCGACATGCTTTGGTATTGGGAGGGGGAGGGGCCCTGGTTTTTTTCGGCCAACAACTTGCTTTGAAAAATAAATGGATGATTTGTGTACGCGCATGTCAATGAACAAAATCCCATGGACTACGCCATGTGTCACGAAGCATTCAGACCGGAAATACGAGACCGACTTTTATTATATATTAATATCAATGGTCCCTATATTTTAGGGACAAAATGGCCGGAAATGTAGTAGTCATTTGAAGTGGTATACAATAGAAAAAACTCAAGTAGGGTTTGCAAATGTATTGGGCATGTTCCTCAGCTGGCGGGTTTTGTTGGAAAAGACTGTTTGGAAAGTCCAATCGGCGATAGGGGGCCGTTAGGCTGGAAATACAAGTAAAGTGTTGCGCCATGCTTTGCCGAAACTCTCCCTCGTGCGTATCCCGCCTCACAAGCGGTTCTTACGTACAGTAGTACATAGGATGCAACTCTCCCTTCACGAGACTCGCCGAACAAACATTCCAAACAGCGCTTGGCGCTTGTGGCGCAGACAAAGTCTACCTAGTAGGTAGAAATCCTGACGTGCTCCGTCCCGGCATTGTAGGAATGCGAGGGTCTATGGTCATACGAAAACGGCCATGCAGAACCATGAGTACACCCCCTCCTGCCCCCGAGGCTTTTTTCTCTTAGTCTGGGAAGGCGATGATCTGGCATACCGGTATCTGAAGTCGTTTTCTTTGGCACGAATTGCATCGTCGCGCGACCTGCGGCGTGAGACGATCCCGTCTAGTCAAGAACAGCCTGACGTCTCAAGAAATCAACCTGAAACCACCGACCTGGAAAATAATGTTGAGCTTGGAATCGAGGTCCGACTTGAGACTTTCCCTCTGGAGGATGGACTGAAACTTGTGCAGAAGCTTGAGCGAGTGCTCAATGGAAGTGATGTTCTCAAAGCTCTGGTTGATAAACGCCTGCCGGTGTGGGTTTCAGTGAATAGGCCAGGGGTTTGCTGATCAGTTTGCTGTAGTTGGATGTCTCTGCCCGTATTGTGGCTACGGGGCTACGTAGGCTTGAAATAAACAAACTTATG
>JBBMHQ010118189.1:0-13368 GCA_037834295.1 Postelsia palmaeformis
CCTATCCATCCCCCATGATGCATCACAGGCTCCGATACATGCATCAAGCCATAGAGTATACTGCGGGTGTGCCACCTGACGTGCATGGTCTTGCCTGCTGCCGCTGCTGGGCGGCATGGTCGCAACGATGCGCAACAGCCTGCTTGTTGTCCTCGTAGCACGCTCAGTACGATAGTTGTGCGCATCAGGAGTTGTAACGGCACTTTTTCTTTTTTTTTTAATGATCACTCTCACCTTCCAGCCTAGTTCGTAGGAGGTGTTACCCCCGACGCCCTTCTGGACAAGCCGTTTTCACAGGTGCCCACCCTTCTCCCCCCCGGTACGTGCCTGTATTTTTTATCGCGCATAGGGTTCAGCATTCCCACTGCTCGTCGGTTTTCATCGAATCTAGCAAACTCACGCTCTCGCGCTTTCCGCTAATTAATTTTTTTAATGGATGAAAAAACCCCTGAGCATGCACTCGGTGGGACTTGAACCCCCAAAACTGATCTTGACAGGCGCGCAGACTAGCCATCAAGCCACCGGGAACGCCGGCTGAAGAGGGAATAGTCAACCGATTGCATTGGATACTTCACGATATGCTTCTTCCCATTAAAATACGTATCTGCTCATGCACACATGACTAGAAGCCGGGTTACATATGAGGTTATCATCACTTCCGTTCCCTCGAATTCGATCACAAACCCGCTTTTTAAAGTCGAATACGTTCCCTTACTCCACACAATCCGGTATGACCGTCGACATTAGGTGCCCTCAACAGCATCGGGCAACTGCAGCTTGCCGCGAACACAAACGTAAAAGTTAGCTACATATTTATAGGAACTCACGGTCGCATTACCCGACCATCTACACCACCTCTGACATTATTTTCACCTTGCCATCGGCTACATTACCAACTAATCAGCATTTTTGTACCACGTGGGTGGTTCACAAACGTTTGTGTGGATCAACGCCCCATGTGGTTTTCATCGCCCTAAACGCGGTCCCCGTCTGTGCAGGCATGCCGGGAGGGGTGAATCTCTTTACTTGCTTTGGACGCACATAACCCTCTGACCATGAGGGAGGTTTGGACAGCAACGGTAAAAAACATGAAGACATGTGCGGCAATGAGAAGAACTGTCATTGAGAATGAAGCTCGGCTTTCCTCACTTGTAAGGTCAACGCTGAGGAGCAGGGCGACGTACATGCTCGCCAAAACGATGCCGTTACCCCAGCGGTATAGCCACATTTCTGCTTCTGAACTAAACGGGGAGATAGCCTCGGAAACAAACATGAAAAATAACGCGGAAAAAAGAACGGCGGCGATTTGTTGAGCAGTGTCCGGCCGAACGAACACCGCCACTGCTGTAAGGACAATGCGGCGGCCGTACTCGAATATCTCGTAGTAGTAACATGACGGCTTGTATGAGCCCCACAACGCCTCGTATGGCTTGAGGCGTGACACTGCGTCCCTATCAGGTTTCTTAAGTTCCCGACGATGACGCACCAACCAAAACGCAAATACCGCAGGAATTCCGACCGGATAAATGACCACCATGACGCCAGCGTACAGTACGTATGCCTTGTGTCTTTCCGAATTACAGGCAAGGCTGTAGTCAGTACGGAGGTAGGAATTACCGTCATCCATAGGATCGCAGACAAACGCCCGGAAGGTTGTGAAAGAAACGGAAGAATACACTAAAAACGCGATAAACAAAACAACCGACAGGTGCTTGTTCCTTACAGCAGATAGCGCTGTGGCGGAGTTCCGGTTTCTTCGCTTCGCGATCATGTACGTACAAGCGCACGTAGCGACCAAAACCAGCGGCACGACAGTACCGAACACGAGCCTGTCGTAGAAGTTGATTCCGACCCAGCAGGAATTCGACATCACGTAACTAATGTCAAAGTTGACAAGCGCAATGCCCGAAAGAAAGTTCTCGTACTGGTTCGGGTACACAGCCCCGGCGATCTCCGTGAACTGGCAGAGGAACACGAACACAAAGACAAAGGCACGTCGGTCAGGGGGCATTGACGGGTTGTTCATTGGCTGGCGAGGTACTGGAAACATCGGCATTGCCGCAAGTGACGGGCGATTAAGCGTCGTTTTACACGGTCCAAATATTTGGAACCAACTTTCAAATTCCCAATTTTTTGGGAATCATGAAGAGGCGTTCCTCAATATTTTTTCTACAAAATTGGAAGCGTTCAGAGCTGAAAAATTTGGAACGAGATGCTTCCAAATATTTAGAAGCCTGTACCCCACTTTCCAAGTTTCCTGCTGCCGAGAGCCTCTTAATTTGGAAGTTGGTTCCGAAGATTTAGAATGTGTAAAACGGCCCTCGGCAAGACCTTGCGCACAGTCTATTTCAATGATACAACAGTAATATCGTTTTTGTTCATCACCTGGATGACCAACTGGCTAACTGAGGTTTCACAAGATATTTGTTGTAGGTCGCGGGGTCATCCTTGAAATTGGCTGTACAGGTCAGGTTTTGATTTATTCAAGTTCGCCGTGGATTGATATATGGTTCGTCTCTTCAGTCACTGTGAAATACATACCTGAGATGGGCTGCCCGGATCAAGTTTCAGACTTTGTGGAAGTTTTCTGTTTGTAGGGAACAGGCTCGTTCCGTCATCGTCGACTGTTCGCCTTGCCGTACTATCGCTAAGGTCGCAGACCAAAATGCAGAAGAGCGCAGACTGGGCTCGGCATTGACCAACACTTACGGCGGCAGTTATGTGTCACTCGAACGACGCCTACTGTTGTTTGTTCACGCCACTATCGACGAGGTTAATATATTGTGTCTTCTCGGGAATTTTGAGGACCAACGCCCCAGCGGGTAGGGTGGACCGTAACTGGACCAAGTCCGGCCGGAAGGCCTCATAACCTAGGTTTTTGTCAGTGGGTGAGCTCGCGCGAGTCCCACACTACCCGGGAGAGATGACTCTCCCGGGTGGCTATCTCCACCGCACCTGCTCCCCTCGTGGGTCAGGTCGGGTCAACGTGCCTAACGTCCATGTGGTAACAACAGCTTTGTCTGGTGTTGCAACAGGGTCTAAGGGTCAAATTGACACACGACACGAGATCGCGGACGTGGAAGTGTGGTGAGCTTAACCTTTATTTTTACCGATTCGCCGGAGGATAATAGGAAAAAAATCTCGGAGAATAAATTTCGGAAGAGTCAGCGACATCTCACAACAAATGGATGTATTGCTATCATCGATGTCACACACCTGGAGGACGATTTGAACCACCACCACGACGATCCTGATGGCGGACAACGGGACAACCTTGGCAATAAATTCGCGGACACGCGACACTTTCTCCTGGAACCAACGTCTTGCTCGGCTTTGCTCCCGGCGGGCTTCATCTCCCACCTTCTGGACAAGGTAGAGGATAAATATGACAGCCACAAGACACACCAGAACCAGCGCCAATGCTGACAGCGCCAATGTGAGCTGCTTACTATTTCCAGAGCACTCCTGGCAGCGTCTGCCGAATCCTGGTGCGTAGTTTTCCGCGCACACAGCACAGTCTGCGACGCGACACATATATGGGGGGCGTGAGTGTTGAACATTTATCGGCAAGATTTCGTGTGTTTGAAATAGGTTGGCGCTTCACCCCGGGCCATGGCCGGGGCTCACTAACCTTCCTAGTTTGCAGACGTGACGGCGCCAATTTTCTCTGGCTTCCATGCCCACGTGGCTTCTAGAGAGTGTCGTACCGTTACGACCCCTCGCAGCGTGCTACACGCGTACAAAATGTGTGCATTGACTCACATGGGCCTTTGTAGCCAGTGGCGCAGTAGCCGCTAGGGTCGATACCCCCATTGCACGCCTTAAACAGGAAGCATTCAAGCACGATTGGGCTCTCGGCCGAAATACGAAAGTACCCCTTCTCGATGTCAAGCGTCTGGAGAGTGGTGGTGTTCGACGAAGGAATGACGCCTTCGGGTATCGGCTCACAAATAGGAAATCGCTCGGTATCAATCGTCACGTTGCTGAGGTCACTGTCACATCCATCCAGACAATGTGCGCATGCCAGGTCAAACCGGCAACTACCGGGAGCAGTCTGTCGAGAACAAGCAGAGAGGAAACGAGAGGAAATTTCCACTGTTCAGCTATTTGTGTAGGTGCAGGTTCCCACGACGAGGATCGAAAAGGGTTGGGTCTGCCTTTCATCAACCAGATAACATTCATAAGGGGAAATGTAAGGGGAGGTCCACCAGCGTATTGTCCGAACCTTTAATGATATATGAAACTCTGTGTGTCACAGAATACCAGGTACACGTTTTACTTTTAGAGGATTTTTCTCCGTCACCATATAGTCAAGTGCGCGAATGGAGAAACACGTTGACTATGACTGCCACACTCGTTCCAGTTATGGATACGTCCAGTCTTTGGCCTTCATTTATAAAAAGGGTTCTCATTAACAAAACAATGTGCGGGCTGACGCACACGCACGTTACTAGTGCTCACGTCTCGTGTGTAGCTGTACGTTTGAGCGGGGCAGCCCAGGATGTTACCGTCAAAGGTCACGTTCCGCATAACCTCAACGGCGGAGTCAAGACTTTGTATGGCCAAGCCGCCATCCATAGCCACGTTCTCCTTGAACACTGTATTTACTACTTCAAGGACGCCGGCGTTGACCAAAGCCCCTCCCGTCTCGTCTGGAGAACCGGCAGACATTCGGCATGTAGGGTATACGACACTGTGAGCACGTGGTCACGTGAGGCACAGTAGTCACATCTTTGTGGACATACGCTGCGCTAGAATTCTCTCTCCACACTGATCGTTTGATATGATTAGTCTCGCGAGTATTCGAGGCAGGTATGATTCAAGGCTAGCGGGACGTCGCATTATGGTTCGGATGGCGTACGGAATGTCGTTTGCCAGACGCAGAACGTAAACGGAAACGCAGTTGCTCCTTGGTCGGCACGCGATGTGAGCGAAACCGCAGAACGTCAGTAGCGAATATACGGCCTGGAAAGTATTAATGCCTGCAATCGTGGTCACCCGTCGAGCCTAACGGGTCGTTTACTTTGTTGGGAACAACACTTGAAACTCCGCAGGGCAAATTCTCACCAGCGACGTTGAATCGAAACGAGCAATCTTCAAGGGTTCTGTGACCATTCCCGTCGAAAAGAAGGGCGCCCCCAAATGTGGCGTTGTTGCTCTCAAACCGACAGCGATGAAAGTTCGATGTCACGGATGACGAAGACGTCACACGAACAGCTCCTCCGGACTCGGCTGTATTGAAGGAAAATGTTGAGTCACTTATATTTAGCTCGACGGGGTTCACGATCGATAACGCTCCGCCGTTGTCCATTGCCGTATTATCGGTGAAAGCTATCGTCTCGGTTAGACCTGCTGGAAACAAGACAAGGCGAGGGTGTCGAGTGCCGTCGAAGAAGGGGGTCATGGATATATCAGTTGATGACTCTGATGAGTGACTGTCATTTTATGGGAACAGTGACACGTTCGCACTCCTCAACCAACATATTTCGATGAACCTCGAAACACTCCCGTACGTCTCTGGCATATTCCCATGGCTGAGACCAGCACCCATGGACGCTGCTCGACGTAGTTCATAACCAAGGCAGGTGAGGACCGTACAATTCCCTTTTATGACGTGCGTATGGTTGAAATTGCGGTATGAATGCTGAAACAACTCACAATCTACAAGCGTGCTTCCGCGGTAGATCTCGAGCCGTTCCAGGCTTACCCCGCCGTATTCCGGAAGGCTCACCGAGTGAGCATGCCCGGACTCAAATGCAAATCCCGTTACCGTCCAATGGCGGAATTTCAGATACAATCGACCAAACCGCTATATTTCCGACTTCCTCCCAGCCACCTCCTAGTTTGTACCTCACCAGGAAAGTGCCGTGCATCATTTCAAACTCTATATATTCCACTTTTTTACTTACCTTGGCTAAAGTGGTTGATTGATGAAAGCTCCGCGGTATGCGCCACAGTGGCGATGATGAGGCTGGAGTCGATCATCTTCATTGCTCCTGATAGGACGGCATAGGCCACACAGAAAATGTGTCTCATGCTACGAAGGCTTCTTTTGTAGTCTTCGGTACATTTGGGCCGCATGTGTAGTTCAACTGAAACCTTCATGAACGATGTTCCACACGTCTAATACTGAGATGCATATGTGCCTTGAACTCTAATAATGTTTCTCCGACAGGTAAAGGACAGCCTCAGTCGCTTCGCTCCCCCGGCCTTGCATCATATCGATAATGTCATTCGAACCGGAATAAAACCTTTTCCGCTGATGATCACGTTCGCATTTAATATTAATGCAGTGGAGGGAAGTACGGGTATTGGCCCTGATGTCACCGAGCTTCTCCGGTTGAAGTCATCCTGAACCATTTATGTCAAATGGGTTTGTTTCGGGTGTGATGCCAACGCCTCCAGAAGCAACAAAATTTTCGTACTACAGTCGCTCTCCATCACACACCCGCTCGGCTAATTCCGACTTCCCTCCTGCCGGTCTTCGTCAGATTGGACACCGTACCCAGGGCATTGTACAAAACGAACGCCCAGGGTCCGGGGTCCCAATGAGCTTGACAAGACAATAGTCGAACGGGCTGGGTAGACGACCAGCTTGATATTTTCATACCTTAGTCGGTCGGCCAGTATAGTCACCGCATTTGTCATGCATCAACGTCAAGTATTTCGTTTGCGATGCGGATCTCACGTCTACCGCGTGCGTCTTGATGGGACCGTTTTTGTATACCTATTTCGTGTACTTCAGCGCATAAAATTCTTCCTCCAGAAGGAACATCTTCAGATGTGTTGGCCTCGTTGCTGGCACGCCTTGTTACTTTCAAAATACAGTAGGTAGTGATATATGACACAGGACGGTGAGGACAATCCTGCCACATTTTCGGGGTCTCGGCCAGCTAATTTTTTGGCATATCTTATCCCCCCTGCCAACAGCGAGATGTTCCTACTACATATCCCATCACATGCAAAAAACGTGTTCACAAAACGTCCTGTTCTCCATCTCACCTCCCTCACGGATCGCTCTATTATACGCAAATGTCGCGTTGCCTGTGACGTTGATAGCAGACTGATCCACGAGGAAAACACCTGCAACAAGTCAACGACAATCACAACTGATTTGGAGTCACTATGGTTGAGAACGCTAGAGGGAATATGGAACATATACCCAGACAGAATCCGTTAATGCGACATGTAGGCAAAACCGCCCTATTCTGCGGGTAGTCATAGGCGGGACGCGGCATGATGAAACTTTACTAGAACATACCGGTAGAGCTTGATCCTAGACTATTCCTTTTTGTGGTGGAAACAGACCGGATGTACGATGTAGACTTTGGTGGTTCTTGCCCTTCTTTGAAGGGACACAGAAGACATAAGATCAGGATTACGGAAGGGAGTCAACCAAACGCTCCAACGGGATATTTGTTCGGCCCCCCCCCTGTGTAGCGTATTTTTCTGTTCGGCCACGGTCGTGGCGGCGGACCGCGTGAAGCAAACGCAATTTGAATACGTGTCGAGCTGCCTTGTGGTTACCACCACACCATCATCGGCTGCCAACTGATATAAAACCACGAGCCGCAAGATATCCTCACATAGGCATTATCGCCCGCAGCATTCCATACGTTGACTTTGTGTCATAAGAGAAGGGAAGATAGATCACACTTATTTATAAATGCATTCAACTAGCGTAGAATCTAGAGCAGAATAAAGTGGATCCTTTGGGCACTGTGGCGGGGGATACTGAGTAGCAAGCGTTTCTCCCACGGGTGAGAATCGGTGGCACACCCGCTTCGTCGGGTTGGGCGACGTAGAGCTATACCGTAAAACAGCGTAGGGGCGGCAAACCTAATGTGCAAAAACAAATGCTACAGTTTCATAAGATTTCGGTAACATATATAGCCGAGTTCCAGTTGGTTCTTGTACCAGCGTACCCAATGCACCTAAACCTTGGGTAAGCAACGGAAAAAACAATGTGACAGTAGTCTGCCTTCAAGGTAGGACTTTGGACGTTATACGTTAAGTCAGGTAGAACCTGCAGCATTTGCGTACTGGAGGCTGTACCTAATGTCAGTCATCATCGCAGTATATCGACACGACTCGAGTGACCAACTGAGCAATATCCGCGGGTTCCGACTGGTCGACTTATTGAGTTCCCATATTTGACGGAAAGCCGTTGCTGAATGCGTTTTGTTGAGGACTAGGCCTTCCAATCGGGCTGATTTGGCTTGATCTGCTTGGCTACGGTCAATGGGCAGATCGACTGAACGGCAGGTGGCGCTGCCGGCCGACTTGCCGAACGAATACGGCTTTCTGAATGACACCCCCCTACAACTTGCAATCCTTCATTAAATCTTAAGGGGTGACCGCTCTGAACACACGTTGTCCAATATCGGAGGTAGTTTCCGAAACTACGTACTTGTATCCCCTACGTCAGTATTGAGGTGGTATCGACGTTCGTACCCATACCCGGGCATGGTTTCGACAGGATGCCCTGTTTTTTTCTTCGAGGATCATGATACTTCCTCAACACCAACTGCCGCCGACTGGGTGGTCGTACCTAACGTTGAGGTCGTTATTTCCCGCCAGCCCGCAGAAAACGGCTAGAGAAAACATGGACGACGCCTAACGGGTGTTTTGGTTCTGATACCCACGCAGCGCGACGAAGTCATTGACAAAATGTACATTTTTCTCGGCATATCTCCTGATTATAACGGGAGATCTGGCTAACACACTTTGGGTGATCACGGTCAAGTGCTTTCTCGGCGACCCCGATCACCCTCGACTCCCCATCGCTTAGTGGAGTTTGGTTCCGGCGGTGTCTATAACTGAATTAGCGCATTGTAGAATAGTAGACCAAGAAATCCCCATTTTGGGTTGCATCCTCGAAACTGGACCCCACGATGCGTAACTATTAGGATGGGGGGAGGGGGGGGTACTCGATAGGAGATATGTGCTCGATCACATGCGTGGCTGTGATCGTATGACCATAGACCCCCGCAGCCCTACAATGCCAGGACGAAGCATTTCGAAGTCTTCACCGACCGGGCAGACATTGTTTGCACCAAGCGCGAAGCGCCGTGAGATGTCCGGCTTGTCGCATGAAGGGTCATCTGCATCTTGCTGAACCCACTTGTGATGCGGACTTGCTCACGGATGACAATTTCAATGAGTTATAAATATATCGGGTGTAGCCTCTTCCGAGGCAGCCATGGGAGCACTTTGTAACTGCCTCTCGGATGTCTTACCCTGAACAAAACGTGATACAGTCAATTCCTTTGGGCGGGGTCAACGTTTTATACCTCGTACGAATGATCTAACTCGACGGCCAGCTGTAGGCGACCGTATAAACCAAAAACAGTACCCTGGTTGTTTAGCTCACGTACATAGTGAGCGGCATGTTTTACAGTTTCGTTGCCAGACGACGCCAACCCAACCTATATACATATCTGGAGGGGGGCGGAACAAATCTGCATGTATGTGCGTACGGATTGACTCGACTGGAGCCAAGTGGAATGCGTTTCGACGAAACATATGTTTCCAGGCATCGCCTGAACACAGCCCGCTCGGTGTTAGCTTCAGGTTGGCTACGTGAACATTTTCCCCAGCTGCTTCAAGGTGAGAAATCTCCCGAAAATTACTAGATTGGGCGAAGGTTAGGCTGAACAATAATCAACAATATAGGAGAAATATTGCGCCGTGGACTTCCATTATTACGGAGGATCATAGTTAATAGGACCAAATATTGTGAGTGAAAAAGGTAAATATATAAGTTTTTGTGTGTACCTTAGGTCCTTTTAACTATGCCCCCCCGTAATAGTTGTTATATTGAACATATGCCGTTTTGTCCACAAATTGAACTGGTGCACAGCTCAGATTAATTACTAGAGGATTTTCCCGTTTTTTTCTCGAAGTTGTTCAATATCGCTTCAACATTAGGAATATACAGGATCCTGATGTTGGTTACAACTCGATATATTTTTCACTCCTGGTGGTGGATTCCTCGACACCGGTTTTACGGGGCCCCACCCATAGGGCTCCAAACATTCGGGAATTGGGCACAAAAAAACGAGGGCACTAGCCAACAGTGGATATACCTACGCCTTTGTGGCCTTTTTTAGGTACACTGCGCATCGGACTCTGGAAAAGGCTTCCTCGCGCCGCCTGATTTTCGGCGTGCACTCCATCATACCTACGAATGGCTCGGAAGGCCAAAGTTCATCTCCCATAAGCTAACCATACTCCCTTGTCACCTACTTTTCACTTCAACTGTACCTCGAAACGGCTCGAACGATATCGTTTTTGCTACTGAAATATAGACTAAAGACCGCGGGAACAGCACCAACGACCAACGCAGGTGACGCCGGGAACGGCACAGTTCATCCATTTTTGTGGACTCTATATCAATCCACGTATCCGAACTTCACTTTTCCGTACTAAAATGTAGACAAAAGACCGTGGGAACAGCACGAACGCAGGTGATGCCGAAGACAAAACACAGGGCACCCATCCTTCTGAGCTTCGTGCCAATCTACAAATCCGAACTTCCTATTATTTGATTGAGAAGCTCAGGTAATTCCGTGTTGTTATGGTACCTTTGTTCATGACAGACAGCGCTAGTGGCGTGCCGTCAGTATAGTATAGCCTATGACGGGGGACCATGGTAAAAGGACCTGTGTTATGCACAAAAACCTACGGTATTCTTCATGTTCACCTCTTTTTAATGACATGATTTGGTACCGTTTACTTTAGGTCGCCCGTAACAGGTAGTGTGTGAACCCGTAATCATCATCGCGTATCCCAAGAATGTGTATGTCGTCCCTGTCGTATCCAGTAAAATGACATGACACTGCATCGTCCACTGTGCTTATTGCATTCGTGGCAACGTCGCATCTCTGATGTGGCGTACGTTTGTGACCATAAATCTTTTATTTCTCTATAAATAGGATTGAAGAATCGGCAAGCACACTGGTTGTGCTGGATATCGACGGAAAAAACAAAGAAGCGCACATGCTTACTCATGACTCACCCACGTTTGCTACGGAATGTTGGTCCGGACCGCGCCAACGATTGTGTACCTCAGACCCCCGTAACCGTATGCTGCACACGTAGACGCCTGAAAAATCTTCTACTGCTTCCGCGGTTATGACTCTCAGTAGCGCAAGCTTTTTTTTTGTTTGAGCCATTCATGAGTACAATGGAAGCCAAGAGTAGGTGATACCGAGGTTGAATAAGCGATAGTATGTGTATCTTGGTCTTCTGAGTCATTGGTTGGTACGACGGGGCGCAGGACAAATATCCGGCGGCGCCAAAAAAGCTTTTTCCGGAATACAGTGCGCAGTGGACCTGTTTATGGCCCTAAAAGCGTAGGTATACCTATTTTTGGTAATACAGTGCGCAGTGGACCTGTTTATGGCCCTAAAAGCGTAGGTATACCTATTTTTGGGAATACAGTGCGCAGTGAACCTGTTTATGGCCCTAAAAGCGTAGGTATACCTATTTTTGGTAATGCCCAACTACACATGTATATCGGGTATGTTTTACTCAGCCAGTGTCAGATGATCCAGGAGATGCGCCTGTTTGAGGATTCTGACCACCATGTACGAGGCATCACACAAAGCCTACCGTCGAGCCTTCCTAACAGGTGTCAAATATTGAAGCTTAAGCCGTGAACTGTACATATCTTGATGACGCAGCAAAAACTCCCACGCTGTTTGTTTGAGATACGCCCTACTAATTGTCGTCCGCGTTGTATGCGTCCATGCCCAAGCCGACACCGACGATGTCGGGATACATAGTTTTTCAATATCGCCCGACTATAGGAGGATCGAAAACGCAATAACCCGAACCAACTGAATGCCCGGCAATTTCTTGAGACTACAAACAACAGAAAACAATGTTACGTTGTCACATATTAATAGTACGATATGAAGCAGAACACGTGTAGGCAGTTTGATCAGGGTGTGGCTCGAAAAGACGGTTTCGAGTTGAAAGGAATTTTGGTGTGCTGAATATTGAATCAGCTGATAGCCTACAGACCGGCTCGTTCTCACCTCCATCATAAGCTGAGCTGTGGCTGATATGGGTGTAGCCGCCAAGGTTGATTTCTGAGTCCGTGGCGAAACAAACACCACCTGCAGGTTCGAACAAACAAACGCAAGGACACATTCAGCGCTCGCGGGGCACTGAAGAGATCAGTATCATCCCCGACGAGCAGAAAGAAGAGTCTCGGTACCCCTCCAAGAGCCGACCCTGACAAAAAACGGTTGCAAAATTAGGTTAGGATCAGAACGGATGCCGAGCGCATACGGCACCGCTACAGTACGTAGGCACTAGACCGGAGCTTACAACGTATCATGTCCCTTTCCAACTTGGGCCGGAAGGGCAAACTCGGTAGTTTTCAGGATGATAAACCCTATATGAAAAACAATACTTTTGGCTGAAAATTGAAAGTCGGACCCCAAATGTGGAGTTGAGGTTAGGTTGAATCGTTTTTCGCCCTCACTGCTTGGTCAGAGAAGGACAGAATAAGCCACAGTGTAGCGGATACAGAGGTACCCCTCATCTGGGTACAAGAGTCGCGGCGACAGTAGTGCCCAGAGACTGGTGCGCAAGGAATAAAACCATACGCCTCATCGATGCTGGTAGGAATAAATGGACGGAGATACGCACAGCGCGTTGGAGCTTTAGCATGTGGTTGAAACGGGAATTAGGGCCTAGCCCGTTGTCCACAGCGAGCCAGGTTTAATGCATGTACGCAGACCTTCGTACGATATAAACGAGAGCAACAACATGAACGGAAACCAGGTATGGTGGTTTCGTTCGGCTCTAAACCCAGGTACAGGATCGTAAAATCTATTCAAGCGTTCGCTGCAAGAAGTGTGCTTCTCAACACCTTGCTCCGACTTAAGAAACCATATCCAACGACGACCTGATTTCACCAGACATGAGCCGTGCAAACTGAACTTCGACGTGTAAATATCTACTGGCAGCCGTCGACAAGGACATAGGGTTAGGGTCACAACTCCCGTAATAGCTTTTTCCCCATATTGTACCAAGAGTAAAGCCAACTAATAGCAAGGCTGCTGATTATGCAAGATGATTCAAACTCGTGAAATATGTCAGCTGTGAGTAATATTGTAGAGGCTGAAAATTCATTCTAAATAACTCTGCTGTTCACTACCCCAGCTCTTAACTTTCTTGCTCGACGATATATGTGTACGCCTTAGGTTTTCACAGTACAGTACGTATATACTGTAGAAATAGTTCGTACACTACAGCACGCAGTTGTTTACACAATACAAAGTTTTTTGCCTGCTTTTACACCGTTGATGCCAGCAGTAGAACGGTTCTTGTATTTATGACGACTGGTCCAGC
>JBBMHQ010118189.1:13378-27112 GCA_037834295.1 Postelsia palmaeformis
CGCCAATCATGTCGTTTAACCTTGTTCTCATGCTTTACATCAGTGCCCGCACTTCACAAAAGCGAGCGTGGTTATACAAACAAACCACGACTACTATCGCAAAGGATTTGCGCGTCTGCGCGCGTTACTCACTAACGATGTTCGTTTATCGCTGATCCATGGCCAGCGGCGGGCGGGCCGCCCAGGTAGGGCATACGATAAACTGTCGAGCGTCTTCGGCGAGCAGAACTCATAACCTCGGCCCCACAGAGCTAGAAAATGGTCCAAGTCGGAGTGGGATTCAAACACAAAATAATTGCAACAGGAGTTGTCGAGTTGTAGGAGGCGCCGGAAATAATCGTCGGCGACGTTCCCTCAAGGCGCAACCACCACAAATTTCTCCCTCGGCATCGTTGTCGGAGAGTCTGGCTGAGGGCCGGACATGAGTGGGCATGTAGACGACTGCTGTAGGCTGTATACAGCACACAAATCGGATGTTATTCCAAGTGCATGCTGTCTGCTGTGTTGTATTTGAAAAAAAAGACGCTTCGCCGGGCTGTTTTCAACTGTGCTCTGATGCCTGTAGCTCGAGCCTGCGGCGGATCATGGTTCCCGTGTGAAACAGGTGATGCAGACACATTGTGTCATTGACCGCGCATATTTTGGGGACATAAGTACTTGCTTTTTCGTCGATTGTCCAGAATACCCTCCGTCGAAATAAAATATCTCGCATAAACAAAAGGCTTAAGTGTACAAAAAAAAATGAAGAGATGTGTCAGGCAAAGGGCTGATCTCATCCACTCTTCACAACCGGTTGTTGGAGTCCCCAGGCGTTTTTTCCGTGAGGAAACTTCAGTCCCTCTTCATCACGCTGAGTTGGAATCTTCGGCTGATTCTTGACTTAGAGGGCGCACGTATCGGCTTCGTGGTTTGTCCACAGTGGGTTGTACTTCGCTTTAAACTGACCGCCACCCTCTTAACAACGACAGAGGTTTTGAGTTTGAGTTGTTGCCCTTGTCAAAGCCGCTTAAACTTTACGTGTACACTAAACGTTACAATACTCATCGCCCAGCACACACACCGCGACAGCTGCACGGGAGACAATCATCGCCCGCGTAATACAAGCACGCTGCTGATGGGGTAAGCGAAGGTGTCAGGATCGCGACGAAGTGAAGCCTGCCAGCAACGACTCTCGAGTTTTTTTCGTGAGCTCGAAGTTGCAAACGAGACGAGTAGCTGAAAGGCGAAAGCGCCTTATATTTTGATAAAAGAACACACCTCGTTTACGTCTCTCACCTCCTTGGAAGTTGGCTGAGTTGAAAGTAAAGGATGTGTTGCCGCCGATATGGACCTCTGTTTGGGTTAAACGGAAAACACCTGTTGGAAGAGAAATGGATTTACGTTTGTAGCGCACCACGCGCTTTATCAGTAGGTGAATCGTTGTATGTCGCCAACAGGAATGAACAAAGGAAAGGGCGCTGTTCTGGTGTATGCGTGTAATCTACAGAGGAAACATCACATGGACAACTTGAAACAAAGGGAATGGACGACGAGGAGGTGGTACTTAGCGTATCATGATGGGCGATCAGGTTCGAAATATCTCTGTGTCTCACCCAGACCAACCACATACACGGTACAAAATGTGCGCCAGCCTTAGCGTTAGGCATATATGATTACAGTAAAAACAACTCAGCAGGAACGCATACCATGGCATTTGAGAGCGATTAGGTAGTTCGTGAAACTAAGATCCCCGCCTGTCTCGAATGTTAGGGCTGGGATTTCACCCAGAGGTTTGCCCTATACGCTGCATGGAAAAGCAACCGGATTGAGGAACAATGCACAGCATACTTGAAAAGGCGATGAACTTCATCATCGATCGCTTTTTACGTAGCTGATGGGTGCAAACGATCACGTACTCTTAAGCTGTTGGCACGCGAACGGCATCTTGATGGGGTGCTGCGGGGCTATCCAAAGGTCGCGAGGGTACCAACCACATACCCGGTGCTTAGACTGATGCATTTATTGCTGCTGCGCTAAAAAAACAAAGATCGCACTGCAGCCTCATGACAACATGCTGCAATGGGCTAGCGAATGCCCCCGTCGTCTCCAGGTGTACGGCGGGACGCTAGTTTTATCGGCGACGAGCAATACCCGGGCTGAACTCCCCTTCATGAAAACAACCCTGTCAACCGCCCCGGTAATACGGTTTACATTCCCTCTCCGATGTTTGGTGGTATACACCCTGGCACCGATCTCGCAAGTGAGAAACAGTATCTGTGAGGGGTGAAGATGTTTTTCGAGCGAAGGACGAGGTGTTTAACAGTAGAAACGTTGGTATGAGGGTGAGTACATGAATTCGCCACAGTGGGACAGACCAACCCAGACGAGGGTGCAGGGGCAATCGCGTCTGTTGAGTTTCTTGATATATAAAATACTTATCGCCCAGCCACTGAAGCGAGAGCCGTGCTTGCATGCACTGGGGAATGGCGTGTTTCTCCGCTCGAGCTGATGTGCGCGTGGTGATTGTGACCCCGTTTACTGATGGTCAGGAAATACGCAGCCAAAATAGTGCTGATGATCAGTCGTGACCGATCGCCAGAAAGAACAAAAACCGTACCCCGATTGATGTTTCACAGGTTCGTTGCCAACTATTAATAGACGACACTCATCAGGATCTACGATATCTGGCAAGGCTGTGCTCACGTTTCCAGCAATTTACGGTCATAGCGGCATCCCCAAAAACCACAACAATGAGTGTCATGCAGAACAAACTGCAGATGAAAGTATGCGTAACACCTATCACTCGTTTGGAACTCATGTACACAGCGTATACTCCGGAGCGTGTCTAAATGAATCCGAGGGAAACACACGCCGTACGGGAGCAACACACAAAAAAGAAGGTTTCTGCTGAGCACCAGGATGATGACCTAGCCTTGAACCACGGGTATCTCACCTCCTGAGTTTCCGGCTGAATTGTTGTGAAACACGGTGTTGCCGTCGATGCGCAGGAAACAATTCCCACCGGCGAACAACCAACCTGCAGATGAGAGAATGGCTTGTTTATGTTCTCAAGTCAAACAACAAACTCCATATCGGCTGGTACGCTACTCTGCAACCATGCGCTAAGGTGCTACAATATACCGGTTCGGGATTTTTGTGCCTACTGGTGTCGTTCATAGTACCTGCATTCGTGTTTCATATCTGAACCAGCTGAAGCTATACGCTCACTTGCCAGTTTTTTGTGAATATATGTGGTCGCGGGGATCTCACCGCAACTTTTTCCTCCTCAACAACCTAATTCACACCACTCGCAGAGGTTCAAAGAATGTTGCAACCCTCATCCTTTCCCGCGTTTGATTGCGTCGAATGACACAGAAAGGAGACCGATACAGGTGTTTCTTCGTTCCGGGTGCATGCATTATGGCGAGGGCGTCAGCCACGTCGTTCCACTGAGTATTACATGACCCATTCGCCTTCCCCCACCCGCAAAAACACAGAAAGACATATCAGGTTGGCACGCATCAGTTGATAACCAGAAGAAGGGAGTAGCTGATAAACGAGACATTCAGCCTGAACAGAGGGCCCGAATTCTCAACGCTTTTGCTGATCAAGACAGTACCGATGTTGCGGAAGGCTCAGTTCAGCAGACTTGATGTGAGCAGAGGGCCAGCTTGCCTACTTTCATCGGAAACCGCTACAGTATCGGCGGCGCGGAAGACTCACACTACAGCAACAAAATCTCGATCAGAGGACCAGATTGCCCCACGTTCACGCGAATCGGTACATAGTCGATTCCGCAGGAGCTTCAAATGAGAAGGACAGTCCAGTCGTTCAGTGCGGAGACATCCCCGCAGCAGCACAGTCAATGCACAAAGCCTGGCAGAGGGAGCAAGAGTACGCTCAGCCACCTTCGCAGGAGTTAAACTAATACACCCTCGTTTCGACTGAAACGTGCGGGAGAGTAGCCGGACGCGTTATACGATAGAGATAACACATTTCTGCTAAATTATTTCGGCATGACGGGGTTCTTTGATCAACCATCGTCGGAACGCCCACCCTGTATCGAAAAATGACGTTTTCGTACACTAGAGACACGGGAATATTCATAGGGATGCATTTTGTTTTTTTTAGTCAAGTTTTCGGATCAGGTACGAAGCTCCTCAAGTGAGGAGCCTCATAAAAGTAACGGTGAAGCTCTACCGTAGAACGCCAGAGCGGGTCAACACTCTCACGGCTCATAAATGGGGAGTTGCCTCCTCGAAAAATATGAGAATAAATGGTACAAAAGTGGAGCACATGAGAAGGAAAACTCGGAAACGAGGATCTTAATGCACGAGAAAGATATCAATTACTTTTCACGCTCGCTAACATTCTCCCGATCATGATGCGAGATAACCAAAGTGTCGTGGGGGACGTAGCTCGAGCACTGGAAGCATCTATAGTCGTGCCACCGATTGACCCGTACACACAACGATACTTCGGACACGTGAAAAGGTCCAGGGCGGTCGGCGAGATCGTCACGGAGGGGGGCACCGATGAACGCAGCAGAGACGGGCACAAATCTAGAGCGCACAGTACAGTATGGAAATCATCCCAGTGTCATTGGGTATTGGCCAGCAGTCTGGAAAAAAACCGGCGAAGATGTAAGACGTCGAAAATGCTCAGAGATACAAAACTAGCTGCGCACGAAATATCCAACTCACGAGTGTCCCCATTGGCGGCTGAGGTGATACACTAGGTCAAGATCATAGCTGGTTTGTCTTTCGATAGTTAAAGTCGAGGAAAGGAAGATGGACTGAACGGCGACATCCGTACTGAACCTATTTTCTAATGGCTGTGCGCACACGCGCTGCCCAATGTTTTTAGATTTCGTGACACAGAAAGAAGCATTCCAAGCCGAGAGGATTCTGATGAGTATGGCCGCCGTGTCGCACGCCGTCAGGAACGTGCGGGTAGACCCGGACTGAGCTCACAATATCTGCTACACATTATAATATATACCAGGTAGTTGTGACTGATTTTCGTTCAACGTTCGGATGGTCAGAATCGCGGGGTTTCTGGAGTACGTAATCGGCCGCGGCCGAACACGCGCACTGCGACACCACATTCAAGCTGATCCAGCTATTAAAGAGAAGAAACAACATGATGACCCACATTCAGGTGGTAGACCAATGGGTAGAAGGCATATCAAAGCCGATTCTGCAAGACGTTAGAATCAGGCGGCACTGCAGGGGATAGATCTGTGACCTTTTTTTTACAACCGTGTATGTAAACGACTATGTCCCAATCAGGGTTGAGTTTTCAGACTACGTTAAGACCGCCCCGATCGCGTCAGCCTCTCCTGCCTCGGATCATGTGCGCTTGTTTGAACCGGGGAGGAGCGAGTAACGCCTACCACAGCCCCAATGAAGAGCACGGACTGGGACTCCACGATTAACGCGTTAGGGTACACTACCACTCGCACACAGTGATGACCTTGTTCCCTTGCGAAAAAGCCGACGATATAAAAAGGGTGCCGCTCGAGAGGTGCCACTTGGACAGAAGGCGACCGACCGCGAGGGACGTTCTTAGTTCGGACGGAAAGTAATGGAACTTCACGTACGAAGTAATAATGGGCACGCATTTCGCATGGATGCTGTTGCGACCGAATAGATTGTTCGCCTCGAGCGGTAATAAAAAAGAAGCACATGATAGATCGCGGCAGAGAGGTTCTCACGCTGATTTCTTGTTTCGAAAGTAGGCGATACACCAAGGGGTTCCACTGAAAAACAAGTTGCTTAGCGCGTATTTTCACACGGCCATGAAACGACCCACCATATATCACAATCTTCCTGACGCGAGTTTCGAGGCGGTGGGAGGTTTCCGCATTGACAAGGAGGTTTTTGGGAGATACGACTTGCCGATAAAGTTGACTGCAGAACTTCCAAGGGAAGCCAACAGGAGACCTGTACCATCACAATCAACCTGTTAAGGTGACCGGCAATAGCTGTGACAAAGTGGGGCATGCCCAAATTAATAGGAGACCGACCAGACACGGCACGGGACCTGATCTTGATGCGAGGAAACAACATGACCGCCGTATCGTGTGTACAGCGAAGCGGTAAGGCGATAGACAAGTAAGGGTTCTTACTCATAAGAAGGCTCGGGCGCCTTAACCTCGCGGGAGGATGAAATAAAACTGTCAAACCTATTCCCGGCGTGCGAAATAATGTCGCGGATGAAATTTCACGGCCGCCCAAAGCGATCCTGGCAGACATGATCAGAGACTCATCCCTATCCAGCGAGTGAAATGAACATTCCCTTGGTCAGCGGGGTCCGGGTATACTAGATTGCGCTCCAGAAATAGACAATCCTTACCGAACACGGCAACATTCTGTTGAATCAAACGGATGATACAGAAGAGCTCGGCTAGCTTGTGCGCCTCATATGATACATATCTCGGTCAACTCATGGAACGCACATCGTACGCGCAGGCTCGTCACAGGAACAATGAATAACAACGCAGGAAAGAAGGAAGACGAGGCGAGGTTTGGTCGAAAAGCTCGCGTTCCCTAACCCTAAGTGTACGCAGAAGAATGCTCCGAGAAGTGGAGCACCTGGGTGAAAGAGAGGAAAGCGCAGGGTAAATAACCGTGGTTGCATACTACTTAAGTTTTTGCGTCCCGTTGTTTCGCGCATATCAAGCAGCAATCGCCCGTCAGAGGGCACTCGGCGGCCAAACACGTGTTTCGCAAGATGTTTGCAGGCTGGGAGCTACCGTTGTCGTTTTTCATGAAAGACGCAGTCGGAAAAGGGATGAACAAGGTGCACGATTTACCTTGAACGAAAGGTCAAGTTATATTACCCCTGACGTCGGCGATGCTAGCGGAAGGGCGACAGACTGTTGCAAGCATGAAATACGGTGGGTTAGATGATGTGATCAAGACTAGTAGTGTCCTTTTTTTTTCTTCGCTGAGCGTCAGAATTGTGGGCGCATGCAAACGGGCGTGTTCACCCCGAGTTTCGACTGACACGGGAGTGCTTTTCCTCGTTTTGCAAGAGAATGCAGGTGACGTTTGAAAACAGAGCGATCGCCACAGCAGTGCGGGTAAAGTGTTTGGTGTCGAAGTGCGATGAAAAACGAGCAGGGTGCACCATCACGCGAACGCCTCTTGAAAAGAAGAAGGGGTCGGGAGGGGCGTCAACAGGTGCGTTCGAACCTCTGCTCGAACTGCTTGACGTATCCCGCCGGCTACCGGCGGAAGCGCCGTTATCCGTTAGGAGCACGGGTGAAAGTGTTTACTACGACGGTAGCGTCGCGGCGCTGATATTTATGGTGGGTGGCAACGTAAACCTCACGCAGTTAGCGCCGCACTCAGAAATGATCGGGGGGGGGCATCCAGCTTGCGTCCCAAGAAATCTCGGAGTGGCAAATCATGCGCGCAGGAGGGTGCAAGTCCCAGGCCTTGATGACGTACGTGAGGAAGGCAGAGCAAGGGGCAAACTCCGTTTATGTTGCACTCGCTTAAACGCAGAATATCGGAGATAGAGAATAACGATATGAGTGGTCAGGCTGGCAGTATACTGTAAGTCTAGCAGGCAGCTTCGCAGGGGTTGGAGCGGAGCCACCAGAGTTTGAGTCGGCCTGACTCATGAAACGTAGGAGGGCTTCAATATGAGATGGAAAGGGTCACAATAATGGGGTCTCTGAAGGGGTGAGTGGTCGTTCGAATCATGCTTGGGAATATACCGAAGTTTGCACGAGAAGGGGAGAGGTCTACGTGTGAAACCTGACCCATAATTACTGGGTCATAGCACGGTGTAATTTACTGGAAGGAGGTGGAATTTGTGGAGGCGTTTAGTAGTTTGAACAAGTTGGGCAGAATGGTGATATACGGCAAGATGGTATATCAGTCGAAAACGTCTAGTCACCAGAGTTGCTTGGTCGTAGGCGGCCGCTGCGGCAGCATCGAGAGCTCGTAGCAGTAGTGCGCCCAAACAATTGATCGACTTTCCCACCGGCCCGCCCTGTTGATCGAACTGGAGGGGAATCAGTACGCAACAAGTCGGTATGCTTGTTTGAGTGCTGGTTGTGAGTGTTCAATAGTCTCGCAATGATTGGAGCGGGGCCATGGATAAGTTCGGATCAACCCGATATCGATGAGAGGTAGAAGGGGGGAGTAACAACGGGGCTTCAGACAGAGTGAGTGGTCGTTCGTGTCGCACTTGCGCCTTCATCTTCAATGGGTTTTGCACGATAAGAGTAGAGGTCCACTCTACATTTGAAAAGGAATATTATATTTCTTTAGCCCTTAAATAAATAGAAAGAAACGCCTGATATTAAAACTCGGCCTGACATTTCTGGAGAACGGAGGAACTACTTCAGAAATTCTCCCGGTTTGGTATTTCGGGGCCGACACTGGATTGCACTGTTATTTATCGGCAATTTGTGTGAACGATGCGTATATATGAAGGCACAGTATTTATTCATCAAATACGAGTCTAGCCTGACTAGTAGCACTACAGTGCAGTTTGTATTTTTCACGCAACCGGCCTTCGTGGTAATACTGTATGAAGATAGATCCTCAAGAATTTCCGCCTGATACTACCGGAGGTCGAAGAATCCCCCCCGTAGTACGTCGCCTAACCGGTATTGTCCTGGATGATTACCAAAGGGATGCCGCTGACGCAAACATACTGGCACGCACAGCGGCTGTAGCGCCCCGTAGGAGAAATTGCTTATATTGCATATTCTCGTACCGCACCAAGAACCGCTTTATCGGTAGAAAGGTGTGACCGCGGGATCACGTAGTCACGGTATGAGGATGAAACAAACGTACCAGCAGCCGTCGACATAATATATCTCTCACTCGGTCGAAGATTCAGCATCTTACAAGTACAAGTTAGTGGAGTTTAGCTTATACTGGTGGGTATTTTCTCAGATCTTTGAGTGGTCGATGCTCACTATTTTCGAGGTGCTTGCTGTTTCTTCTCGCACTTGACACGCACGAAGGTCCGAAACATTTTGGTGATCCTGCGCGCGACGCCACCATCGGTTGCGTAGGCATACGTTGGTTCGTACGTATACCAGACTCGCAGGAGGCCAGCCATCGAGCCATCGCCCCACACGTATGAAGGCGAACTTCTGAGACAGGATCAAACACTCCGTAGCGTACAAGGATCACGCGACTCGTGAAATGTCTGCCTCACACGCGATCTTACCTGCCCGGTAGAACGCGCTCACCTCGTCACACAATATATGCCGAGCGCCTGGCTCGCCTGCTTTTAGTCGACCCGGTATTCGATAGCACAACCTACGTAGCCGTGGCGCTGATGGTCCATTTTAATAGCTCTAAAGCAAAGCAAGCCGATCAGTGAAGACGACAGCAGCTTTCACCAGTCCGAAGCTGCATAACCCAGAAAGCTAAACCAGCATTCACCACACCTTCGACTTTCCTGACGACCCTGCCTCGCTGCGTCCTCTAAATCGCGAGTCAACTGCTGCCACCGAGCTGGTCCCAGGAGGTGCACTTCGGGACTGTAAGAGATCCCACTAGGAAACCACTTTCGTTATTACTCGCCGGACCTTCCGAGCGGTTCTTAGTTTTGTCCATTTTTCTTGGCACTTTCCGTTCTTTTTTCAGTTTTTTCCTTTTTTTTCGCGTGTATGCGTGTACTCGGAGCACGGTACCTCAGGCAAGTTCGGCGTCGTCGCGGGTGTCACCGGGTGCTGGCGGGTAGAGGGGGAGGTTGCAAGGAGCGCGGTTGTCGTTTACGTGGATCGTCGTTGCGTGTGCCTCGAGGCACGAGAGATGTATGACTGGGCTCTGTCTGGCTTTCATTCGAGATTTGGTGTAGAGTATTCATGAGTCTACAATGGTCGTCCAGGATTGCAAGATAAGGCTGAAGCGGTGCGTTCCGTTTGCGACCAAGCTAAGCTTCGAAGAAAAAGCTACGAGGTCTGAGCACCAACATTGTTGAGCTGGCGAACGACGGCCACGGTGAGCGCCGGGCTTAACGTGAGGTGGGCGACGGGGCTCACTGTGGCAGAGAGTAAGACGCATGCTACCGTAGAAGTGCACCACATTTTTCCTGAGGCTCCACACTTGAGGAGCTCCATAGCTTACCTGAAACCTTACTAAAGCAAACATTAAGTTGCACCCCGACTAGTACTCCAATGGCCAAGGTATACAAACCGGTCATTTTCATCAACAAGATTGCTATCTCGACGATTCAAGATTACGGAGCCCCGTCATTCGAAACACATTGAGCAGTGGTGTACTACCTCTACCGCAGTCCGGATCGTGAGGAGAGCTTTAACCGAACAATATCGGTGGCGATGTGATGGCGAAAGGGTCGGGTGGCGCACGAGGCGATAATACAAGCTCTGTTGCTCGTTTGCGTTTGTTTTTGACCGATGCGGGGTGTTTTAATCAGGCAGAGAATTATCACACAAGGGGGCGGGACTTTTTCCCAAACGTTTCGGTTTCATTGTCGTTGTTTTTGCGGTGCCGCTTTGCCGCGCTGTGCTTTCTCTTTTTTACATACAGGAATCATTCAAAAGAAGGGAGGTATTACCTACGTAATTACGTGCGGCATGTGAGCGAGAGTAGCATTCGGAACCGCCCGCGACACGAAGCGTATGTGGCGCCTGAACATGGCGGCGAGACTATTGTCAGTATCAAGCCCCCAGTTTGCAGCTACAATAATAGACACATCAAGTTCAATCATGTCTTCAGTCCGCTTTGCATAGTTTGATGTACTTTTCCTTCGTGAGCGAACGTAGCGGGCAGGGTAGGTTGCCCGCGGGGCGAAGCGCCCTGTGATATATTTCGTACATTAGAGTGATATAAGGCACTGCCACCCGTACCTAACGTACCTGACGCTTAGGTAAGGTGTTGAGGTCGTGCCCAGGTTTGTATCTCAACCAAGGTATTTTGTCGACGGTTTTGCCTATCATCAGGCATATATTGGAGCATGGTAACCTGTCGTACCAAAAACGAAGGACAGCTATTAAGGCCTTTACCTAACGTACCTAAAACTTACACTGTGTAAGGTGTTCTGGTTCGTCATAACGTACCCAAACCTTGGCCAAGGTGTTCAAGTCGTCCCCAGGCTCGCAACTATCTTCGGGTCTCGTTCCCTCTATTTGGGTCCATAATATTGGCCGTACCTAGCATACCTAAGATTTTTGGAAAGGTGTTCGAGGCCGTACCTTAGTGAGGCTACGGCTACGTCCCCGCGTAAATAACCGGGTTAACACCCTCCGTACGAAACACGACAAAATGATGAATTAGACTACGCAGACTATGTGTCGGCAAGCAGACTATTGGAAACAGCTGTCTACTCACTGGACCTGCCAATGAATGGTGCTAGTATGTGTGATCTCACGTGCATCAAAGAAACCCGCCATTTATATTTGGATGAACCCCCATGTATTTTTATCTCGCTAGGCGTGAGCCTATTCCATTCCTAATGCCATCCTGTACCCCAATGGCTAGAGCGATGAGTTAATATTATATGCAAGAATTGTGTGCGAGAGTGAGCTCATAATTCGCGGGTGTACTGGCTCCCTTGCTCGGCGAAGCTTGACCCTTGTGGTCTCCACCAGTAGTTCCGCTCGTTGTCCCCCCCGCTACTTTCTGCCCTGCGTTCGTCACGACTGGGCGATAAGTGTTTTAGGTGTGTCCATGGTGGAATCTTTTGTGGGTGGGTAGCGGGGAGAACGCAGGTCTGATTCGCAATTTCAAGTTGATGTGCTTTTTTCTCACAGGTGCCGTACAAAACGTACCTCGTATCGCTTACCAGGCGAATATTCGAGGTACTGAACCCGTATATCTATTCGACGGCTTCATATATACCAGGATTAGTTTCGGGGCGACGTACCCATCGCACCTGAATTTCAAGATGAATTATTGAGGTCCGTATCTAACGTACCTCACACTTACGTAAGGTATAGAAATCGGTACCTAACGTATCTAAAAGGCAAAATGCCAAAATCAGTATACCTGATCCGTTTGAGCCAAAATCATTTACATCGTGAAACCAAGTGAACAATGCGCGCCACGGGCGGTGTTTTTTGGATAAAGAAACGAAAAAAACTTGCGTTTATAAGTATTGAGCGTGCCACATGGTCTTCAAAATCTGATTTGTTTTTTTTATATAGGGTGTAGATAACACGGGCTTCACTTGGACCTGCAGGGAGTCCTTTAAAAAAAAACGTTTTCTCGCCACGGCGGGGGTGCCTAGAGTATTTACTCCGCCTCCCCCCTCCCCCCCCGTTGATAGCTTTGAATCTTCCAGACCGTCCTCGCGGAACGGCCTGCTAGGCACAAAATAATCTTGCCGTACCAGACCTGGGGGGTGGTGCAGACAAAGATCATGGTGCTGAATAGACTGCTGTGACTATGAAAAACAACAGAGTACATAAACAGTCACAACAGCAATTCGAGAACTGGAGCACGTCGCACACCCCGAAGAAAAAGTGAAACCAGAATACGCATGTATGCATGAAATGATACGTACTTTCACGCAAGAAGAGTAGAGCTCACACGGAAATTCAGAATAATTTCAACCGAGGGAGGGCAGACGCATACGGAGAGAACAAACAGTGTGCGTATGGCCTCTCGGATTGGTTTAACGGTTGGTCGCAATCAGGCAAGAGCTATTCCAAGTGGAAAAAAACAGGTATACCTTGGCCTTTTTGTGCCGAAATCACTCAAGATTTCAGCCTGGCCAAGGGCAGGGCTCCTGGGGTGTGTTTTGTACTTGTTTTCAGGATGTAACTGAATTGGGCCGAAAAGGAGCCAGGTACACCTGATTTTCCCAAACCCCTATTTGAAACGTAAACTTGTGGCCGTCCCCAGACTCGTTCGTACCTGAACCCAGGTATTTCGTCGACGGGTATACCCGATACCCTGCCTGGTGTATGGTGTGTATAAGGGGCGTTCCTGGTGTACCTGAGATTTAAATGACGTATCGAGGTCCGTACCTAACGTTTAGTCCACCCGGGTAAAATTTGCCATCATTCGATCATTATTAAGTGACTAATTGAATGTGGACAACATATTTACCCCTCGGTGGCATGGGATTTTCCCGTCAAAAAGCTCCTTTTCAGGTGGGTCGTTTGTTAGGATCAGATTTTTATCTCTATTTCGTTGCAGAGATATTCGCAAAACCGTGGATATTCTCCTTTTTTTATATGAACGCACGTGTGGTGCCTTTCTTTGTTCAACACCGGTTTTGAACAGATTTCGTCGACCAGTTTAATGTGAAGGCAACTCTCTTTTCGTTTACGGCTTTAGGGGGAGAAAAAGGCAGACAATCTCACACACACATACATATGAGGATATATATATGAGGATATATATGAGGATATATATGTATGAGGATATATATGTATGAGGATATATATATATATGAGGATATATATATGAGGTCTCATATATATACATATATACATAGGGGGATAAATAGGGGGCGAAATTGATTTCGCTTCATTATGTGGAAAAACTGATCATTAGATAAAAAAAACTCAACTAATTTGGACGGATTGGACCTGCATCTGGGGCTTTCTTACATGGTGTGCAGAAAGCGTTTGTTTGGGCGATATGGGACCACTCTAAGTTTCAGAGTGACACCCACCCACACGCATTCAGCCACGCTGCTGCTGTGCATAAATGAGCACAGACAAACACGCGCGATTACACACCCACACACAAAAATCACCCAATGAACAGGGCTGGGCGTCCTCGGGGTGCCAACAGAGTAGAGGAT
>JBBMHQ010118189.1:27212-62600 GCA_037834295.1 Postelsia palmaeformis
GGTGTGGCGGTGGTATACTGTTCCATTGTATTCTTCTTGTAGTATTCGATTCTTCACGATATTAGGTGATACCGGGGAATCATACTATTAATATTGATCTTTTATATTTTAGAATACACGGACTGAACAACATGTTAGTACAGCATGGGTTAATAAGGAGGTGGGAGATCAAACATTGTCGATATTGGCGTCTGTGCCTGCTATTCCGAATGTACGGCAGCAGTAGACACAAGCAAAAAGTACGTTTTTATTTCTCTCAATTTGAGCCATTTGTTTCTCAACAGTGGCCAATCTTTTCAACGAACGAAATGAGATCGTACTTCAGTCTGTCTAGACCCCGCCGTTTTCCCAACCTAGTGAAGCCTGTCAGAAAAAAGTAGGGTCACATGTTGGCGAAATTTGAACGAGTGGACCAGATCTCATAGTCACCAGACATGAAAGGTACGGAGACCCGCACCTAGTACGGGTACTACATACCAGAGTGTTTCACCCGGGTATGCTTGACTGCGTACCTTTACCTAAGATACCCTTGCACAGATGTATGCGCCGACACAGCGTTATATCAGTGCTCAACAGGCCGAACGAACTTTCAACCCAGACGCAACGAACACCTACACTTGAAAGCCGAGGATACGCATCACAGTATGTATCATGCTCGGGGAGGTATAGCGAAACTCCCCTGATGACTGACGTAATTGATATTTACTTACACGAAGCCTATAATATCGTAAATACGCGTAAAAACGACACTGACGTTTCACCCATCCCGGTTAATAATTGCACCTTTCCGGTACGAATCCTTGGTCGTCCTAACTTGCACAGCGATAGGCGATGGCGATATTCTCAAGACAATGCCGCATATTATGCTAATTGCGGTGTTCTTCATCGCTCTCGGCGGCGGTGTCGTATTCCTTACAACAGTATTCTCCTACGAAAAGCCCTACAAAAAATCATCCGACATCCTAGCAATAAGACAGTATTTTGGTCGACATTTATATCGAGCCTTTGAGAAAATCGATTTGAATTTTCGGGGTCGGCGCAAGACCAACGATGCCGTTGACGGCGTCCAAATGTGCGATGCCGTAACACCCACCACTGATGCTGTGCTCGTTTGAACTCTGCGTAAGTATTTATTTTCGGCCCAACGAGAAGCGACGACCGACTTTAAACCGCTTTTGGTTTTTCATACGTGCACGCAAAACGTGATATCATTCTTGTTAGGATAAACATATAGCGTCGTCTGCATGACCATAGTACCCTGTGCGGGAATTTGTGCATTCTCAGCGCTATTGCAAAAGGACACAAGGTATACGTGATAGGTGTACCCAAGATATTTCTCACCTCCGGAATCCTCAGCATGGCTGTCATACATGTAATTGTCACCTTCCATATGAAGAGACGAACTAAACCGCACTACGACGGCACCTAGGGGTAGGCAACGGGCGACGTACAACGGTTGAGAATTTTCACGCACGCGTGCACGGCATCCCGAAATGAAATCGCCTAGGCTTTGGACAAGAACAAATGATGCCCTCATCGCAAGCTGTTTCGAGCTAGATACGGCGATTTCGCTACCTTGAATCTCGATGCGTGACGATTCGTGAACTCGATCATTCCGAAATACCTGGGGAGCTTTGTTCTTTATATTCTCGCCGATCCTCAGACACACGTCATATGTCTTCGAACGCACAAGGGCTACTACAAGCATGAGGCAACCTTGCCTCGTATACCGCTTCTCCTAGCACAGTGGTCAGTTGTGTGCTGAAACCCTACCTCTTTATAACGAAGCACACAGAGTGCACCAAGCATCGGTAGAAAGCAGGCGTCGTGCGCGATAAAAAGATTTTGAAAACTGCAACCTTTTGCCCCAACTGGCACACACGAAGCCGAGGGGAACTAGCGAGTTTGGGGCAACACACGATATGCCGTTTCGACATATGACTAGAATACCCCTAGACGCTCCTTACCCCCTTCCCCCCCGGCAGTGTTGTGGTAAAAAGAGGTGCGACCAGCCGTGTGCATAGAAGAGCCTCCAAAAAGATTCACAGCACCTGTGGGCGAGCAAAGTTATTCAGCGAGGATATTTGGGTCACGCGACGTAGCAGAACAAGGGCAACAGGCGCGCGAAGTATCTTGCTGGATCAGGCTCTCACCTGATACCATATACAATGCCTCATTAAGGGGACATGCCAGGAGACGTGAATACTATATGCAACGCCTCATTAAGGTGACATGCCAGGAGACGTGAGTTGCACGATCGACACCACCTGTAGAGCTTGTTCATTTCGGGGTTGAACCGGAGCACTTGAGTTTCCAATCTACTATACTGTAGTGGGATGCTGTTCTCCACGATGTAAGCTCGCTGAATGGAGGAAAACATGCTTCCTCATATCTGCTCATCAGTGAGCCTATTTACAGCAAGTGATTCCCCCTTTCTTTGCAGACCGTCTTTGTTAGACGTCGACGGAAGCTTACAGTATTAGAGTGCTGGAGACATTTACAGAGTACTCAAGCTGGCAGTGGATCCGCCAGGTCATATATTTGATACAGCAGCACCAGCGATGCTGACAACGTTCAGATCTCGATTTGCAGGCCACAACACCGCAGTATTATGCGTTGGCAATCCTTCCAACGGGCCCCTGGAACTGAAGAGAGCTTTGGGCTGCAACTAAATGAGCATACGGGCTTAATTTTGAAGGGTTCTCGTTGTCCCCATTGTACGTGTACACCTGAATTCAAGTTGTGGTTGGCAATCGACCGGCAACCGGAAGATCACGCCATATTTCAATAACCTCACCTCCATCGCAGCTGGCGAAGTTGTGGCCGAAACTGTTGTTGCCGGCAAGTTCCAAGGAAGATGATCTCACGGACACAGCACCTGAAAGTTGGCAACAAATAGTTTGGATGTTTTAATCGCATTGAATATACCACGACAACAGCGTGTGCTGTTCTCCAAACGGACGTTCACAACACTCGGCGCAGGGCACTTGAAGTGCAAGACAGTGGCATCAACAATCGGTTGGCGTAGGTCGGGATATGTTACGTCATGACAAGCTACATCTGAACAGGATTTGTCTCGGAATAACACTGCTGTACAGTAGGTATTGACCATTCCATTATGAGCGAACTCTTGAAACAAGTGGCTTATTGGAGCACAAATCCGGAAACGGTCGTCAAGACGAAACCACCGAAGTGCATGCGGCATACACACCCACCTTACTGGAGGCATACCAACATCATACACCTCATATGATTTCTTAATATTCAATGCGGAACATCCGAAGACTCTTGTAACGTGATAAATCTTGATTAGGTGATAGGCAGAACGAGCGTTTTATCTTCATCTTTACTGTAGGCGCCGGCGTTTCTAACGAGTTTGAGGCCATATATATGTGATATATCAACAACGGCGAACGTCCTCGACATATGTTAGAGAGCATCGGGCTCGCCCAGAAGGACAACCGACCCGGCCCCCAGAAAACATATTTTGCGGCAGATGTCACCTCCTTCATTCGTGGCAGCGTTTTTGGTAAACGACGCGTTGCCGTTGATGTTCATGGATGCATCTTCAGGCAGACTGATGGCACCTGTGCGTGGGAAAATGGAGTAACATTTCTGTTCAGGCCCCTCCAGAATATCACTAAGACTTCCAAGCACGCATCTGACTTTCAAGCACGCATCTGGTACCAGGTGGCATGTTCAACTTTAATACCACAGTGACTGACTACAGGTAAAACCTGACCTATAATCTACTTGGAGTGGATAGTCCAACTCTACACGGTTCCGGTATGGATTGGGAAATCCCAGTATTTCGACTCTCGACACTGTGTTGCGGTTCCTTTCCACCATTCTTCAGTTCAGGGATCGGACGGTACAAACTTACAAACCCTTGGCATACACTGATCCACGATGAACGTTCATTCACTGACGGGAGACGTGTCTCTCCAGGTTCGCCCACAAGTGAGCTTCACTTCAAGCATTTTTACATATCTATAGAGTTCGTCAATATCGGACGTCTTCTCAACCCTACATAAAGTGATTTCGTGCTGGATGTAACTATATCTATTTGTTCGTATCGAGTAGTCTGTATTATCCCTGCTGGTTACTCGCCCGGACGTTGGTTATTTTGAATTCGTTTATGTTCCAATTTTGCAAGTCGGGTAGAGGTCACTGTATATAAATACCAGGTATGCGATAACCGCATCCCGGTTATTACCGGTGACGATGTGCGCGGATAGGTAACATGGTTTTCCGGGGTTATTTGCGTTTTTTTTGCGGTGCCCCCGCATACCCCACCTGTCGCCACCAACGGCTCCCTTCGAATTCAAAAACACAGCTCACACAGCACCACACAGCACCAGACAGCACACAGCAGACCACACAGCAGACCACAAGACCACAACATGAGCGCGCAGAACCCCATCGACGCCAACAGCAGCATCGCTTCCCAGCCCGATGGTCTCCAGGGCCGGGCCGCTCTCCTGTTGCTGGTTACGACCACACGGACCTCGCCAGTGCAGTCGAGGGTTGCCGTGAAGTGCAACTTGTGCAACAAGCCGTTTGCTGGCGTGACCGAGCGGATGGCTGCTCACTTCGCCAAGAAAGCCGGCTACCACGTCAGCAAGTGCACGAAAGCAACGCCTGAAGCTATCACCCTTGGCGAGAAAGTTCTCCAAGAGTTCGAAGCCAAGCGGACGGCGAGCAGGAAGCGCAAGGCGGAATCAACTCTCGTCAAGTCACGTCAGACGTTTCTCCGCTGCAAGGGCAACGGCGAGGGCAAGGAGGCTGTCGACAAGACCTCTCTGCGGCTGCTGCTTGCCACTGGGCAGTCCTTCAGCATTGGAAAGAGCCCGTACTTTCGTGACTTCGTCGCCGCGGTGACCAAGGTCCCGAGTTGGACGGCGAGGCACGTAACTATTAAATAGTTGATTCCTGCAGATTTGGAGAAGGCAGCACTCGACAACCACATTTTCGTCGAGGAACGCGAAGAGAAAAGGACAAAGCTAGACCCAGAAGCGGATACAGACCCCCCAGGAATGGGGTACAGAACCCCCAGGGATGGGGTACAGAATCCCCAGGGGTGGGGTAATACAGCTACACACGGAACCCCCGGGGATGGGGCATATTCGTCCGCTTGCGGTAGCGGTAATTACCGGTAGGTAACACCAATTCCTGATTTGGGGTGATTACCGGTAAGTAACATTCAACACCTGCGGTTATCGACATCCCTGATAAACACCATTTCGTTTTCGGAAAGTAAGGTCGGTGTGACTCACAGTTAATCGTAATAGCGGCCTTCCCTTCACCCAATAAAGGCATCCTCCCACCAGTGCTTTCACGATCTTTTTTATTCATTTCACTCTCGGCCATCATTTCACAGGCAGAACGCTACAACACGTCCCATATATTCCGCAGTCGGCGTGGTTGTTCGCCTTTGCGTAGCAAGATATCATACTCGGGCTCTCTGGCTCCCACTCCCATCTCGCGCATATACGGTCCCACAGCAGTACTACAGTACAGCACTCGGTAGTATGGCTGGGTGGTGAGCGCGCGCAGAGTACGCCAGCTGGATTCGTCAACTACTTTATTTAGTAGCTATACGTGGTATGATAAGTACTCTTCTCAGCCCGTACGAAAGGCTCGACCTAGCATACATACTTACCAGAGCTAGCTGTGAATGAATATGATTCACAGTACAATTGTAACGCAACAAAAATATCAATTCAACAAAAAACAACACGAGCGAGAGTGTACTAGCTTTCGCGCGCTGGGTAGCCCACGGCACGAGCAGCAGCAGTACCAGCAGCAATCCTTCGGTAGTAGCAGCGGTAGTTTTGCGTATGTATGTGTACATTCCTGTGTTGCTGCTGTTGTTTAGTAAGTTGTTGTTGCTGCTGCTTCTCTTTCGAAAACCGGGGGGGCAGGGGAGTCTATAATAACCTGATAAAGTTATCGCGGTCCGCAGCAAGCAATACGAAAAAGTCGTAAATAAGTACATTTTTCTTCACGTCGGGCAATTTGCTTCCTCCCAAACTATCAACACGCTAGGGAAATGTCAGCTGATGCTACGACAGGTTTGGGATGTTGTCTCTCGACAAGGATCCAGGTCACGGTCAACCAACCTGCTTCGTGTTGGGGAAGGCCAGTGAACGTAGATGACGGCCTCGAAATCACGATTCGGACCTGCTGTCCAAGGGGCTAAAGGTTGCCCGCGGCGTAGTAAGCTCTACATCGGACTCGGAGAGAGTTCGGGAGAGATCGAGGTTTTGATCACAGAGATCAGAAGATAACATATTCGAGTTTTTTTTTTTCTTCGTCTGTTCTGTACGTGCGATACACAAGCTATCTGTTGCCCTGGTCGATGATTGTACGTATTCGCCGGATATTATATATATCTCTCCGTGTCTTGATACAGCCCAGCGGAATTTACTGCACTATCCATAAACAAACGTGGACGGATATATTTTGGCGGATCAACGCCCGGATTTTCACTTATTGTAACGGTACTATTCCGGAGGGGAAATATTGCCTTTTTACTTTGACTTCCGAATACCTGGTATTAATAGTCATTTTCCAATGAGAGGGTACAACCTGGTCGAAACACACAACAAATACTTATTCATTATTTCCGACTTCTGTACGAAATACTCGATATATATGGAGTTCAGTTTTTCGTCCGAGTCCGGACACACATTTTTTAGCATTCATTGTGTTCGGCTGAGCCTACTGGCAAGCAAACACCGCATGCCTGCATGGTCGACACAAGCCACAGGCTACAAAACTGTGCGTCGTTTCCAGTTTTCATTTGGAGTGTGGTGTGATGTATTCCTATCATTCTTGCCATTCGACAATGTTCAGTGTTGTTTTAAGTTTATCGAGGAACAAAAAGTGAAGAACTCTCCAAAATAATAGCGCGGCGGTATCATACAACAAACCAAAACTGATGTGACTGCAAATTATAACCGATGTGACGCACGTGAAGACAGCTACAACCAACATCCCTCCATCTCACCCACCAAAAAATCAACCACTCCCCTTTTTCTACTATTAATACTGCAGTCCCGTTTGGGAGACAAACTATATGGAATTTGAGCGGCCCGTCACCAATAATACGGCAATGCAGTTCTTATAGGATTTAACCCCCCCCCTCTTCTCTGATAGTCTTCTCGTGCACCAGTACAGTATGACATCAGGTATAATACGCATTTTTTTTATCGACAGTAAATAAATATGGGATTAAAAGCCCAAAACCAACGCCTCTTTCTTTGTGCCTTGTAGTTTAGATGATGTATAAATACAGCAGCAGTACGAATTTCCTGAGATGTACGTAAATATGTCAGCAGCATGCGACGAGCGTCGCCGTAAAAGAGAAAACGACAGACCCCACAGCCAGATATCATAATTGGAACCCAACCGAACGTTGTGATCACAAGGCGCAATACGAAAATATACATTTTTTTTATTACAAATTTTCACTCGGTTGTAGAATGCTGTTGCTGCTGTCGTCGTTGCTTTCGTTGCTGATACTGTTCATGTATACGAACTATTACTTCAATGCTCCGGTGCTGTCAAATTGACTCGTTCTTCTTGCGCCGCCTATAATAGTATGACCACTCCGTAGGAAACCTTATGTAAGTAGAGTAATCAACCAGGGAGTGGCTTCGTTTTGCTCCCTCGACAGCACTGTACGTACAGCAAGCACCAGCGTTGCTGAACCTTCAGGCATACATCGAGAGAGCGACGACACCGTCTTATCGTGCGTTCGCTTACCTTCTAACGGGCCTGTGCTCGTGCCCCTAACTGAGCATTCAGGCTGATCTGTCGGAGCGTCCTCGTTTCAACCCTAGTACGTGTCCACCTGAATTACTACGGGTATGCCAATCGCCCGAAAACCAAAATGCAACGTGGTATCTCAAGAACCTTACCTCCATCCCTGCCGGCCGAGTTGCTGTCAAAAGTGATGTTGCCGGTAAGGTTGATTGATGAAACGTACTTAGCGAACACGGCACCTGGAAGTTGACACCGAAAATTTTGGGTGTCATCATCGCATATAACTTGTCACGACAAACGTGCGATATTTACACCCATCTTCGCGACCCTCGGTGAAGTGCATTGAGACCTCCCCACAATGGCGTCAACAGTAGATTGGTAGAGGACGCGAGGGTTTACGTACGTATGTCATGTTGAATGTAGACAAGATTTCCCTCGGAAACGCATACCAGGTACAACATTGGCACCAGCGAACCCCTGAAAGCAGTCACTCATCGAGGAACAAATTTCGAAACGGTCGTCACATGTGACCACCGGAACCTATGTGGAATATACCCTAAGGCTAAGCCTACCAACATCATAAACCGTAAACCATCTTTAATAGGCGTCTTGTTGTCATCACTGTACGTGCATGTTTGAACGTTTTGTGGGTATGGCAATCGACCGAATCAAGAATATCACGTGATATTTCTGGAGTCTCACCTGCGTCTATGGCAGCGACGTTGGTGGCGAAAATAATATCGCCGGCAAGTCCGACGGAGCAACCGTCACTAGCGGACACGGCACCTAAAAATTAGAAACGGATAGTTGAAGTGGTATGATCTCATCGAACACGCCATGAAGGCATCCTGTTGGAATATCTAAACCCACTTTCCCGACGCTCGACGCATTGCACACTTGAGTAGACCATAACGATATCAGCATTCGGTTGGCGAAGGATAGGAAGATTCACGACCTCATAGTATGATATATCTCGCAATGGCATGCTTGGGAATCGTATACAACGTCGGCACTAGCGACTGTATCAAACTTCCGGAACCTTCCACTAGCAATTCCCTGAAAATAGTGACACATCAGGCACAAATCTGGAAATGATGGCGCCTCCTTACCACCTAAACGCATGAGGTATACGCACCAAGCCTACGCCTGCCAACACCACACACTACACATAAGATCAAAATCAGCGACACAGAGTATCCCTAGACCTTTCTTACGCGTGTAATCCCATTGTTTCTATGGGTATGACGAACGTTTTGTCGCCGCTGGTCCGGCGAGCGTCAGCGTTTTTAACAGGGTTATGCTCATACAATAGGACAACGTCGATGAACGTTCGGAGCTTTCGTTCGAGCGTATCAAGCTCGGCCAGGAAGACAACAATTCCGGCGTCGAAACAATGCAAAATTACCTGCGCGCTTAAGAACCATGAGACAACATGCTTATGAACACTGGTCGACCGTGTTGATTGGAGCGCAAACGTAAGTCGTAGATACACTTCAGTCGATCAAACCAACGACTGGGTCATTCAATCTGGATGCGGCTAGCGTATTTGGGACTCCGATGTATCCTACATTCACGGTGTACGTTCGAATTGTGCATGCACAGACGTTGTATATACAATAAAATATACCCTACACAGGTGGTACCAAGTGACTGCGAAACAAATATTTGGTTTTAGAGTGAAAAGTATGGATAGTAAAGGCGTGGGGAAATATGGAAACCGACAGGCAAAAAAAGGACCAAATAGAACAAAGAAACTAGCCGAAACGATCATGGTGGGCGCCATTATTGTCCGGTCCTGTCAAGAGGAAGCATGCACTACGGGTAGACGCACTCTACAGGGTTTTTGTATTAGCACACTGTCTGACCACTGGCAATGTACCCCTTGACATAGAATGCCGAGCGACTGCTTACCCCTTGACATAGAATGCCGAGCGGCTGCTGAGCAATGCAACCAACAGCCCGATACCGGTAACTTGAAGAACAATGTGCTGAATAGAGAGTTGGATTAAACTCGTAATCTCGTCGTGAACAATAATTATTATTTACCCCAAGTTATATACGAATAGTTGTGCGTAGTGACTGCACATCAAGTTGATGAGTGCGTACATGTATACGCCTCGAAGAGGGTGCACGGAAAATAACGGTCGTTTGTGGCGGGTGGCGGTCACGTGCTGAAACCTAGACTGTTGGCCGTACGAAACAGACGACAATAGGGCTTGTTCTCCCTTCGACAGAAAGTAGTGTACCTTGTTGCGAGTTTGAATGAAGCTGGTATGATAACCCGGGCAACCTGCCGCCCCTCAAAAGGTAAAGGTAGGTCAAGGTCGTCGCCACCAGTCACTTGCCTTGTCCGGCAAGAACCGGGTTGGCCGTGGGTTAAGTCTGCGTGAACATGTGCTGCCTGCTGAAAGAGCTCCAAAATACCTTGTTTTTGTGCCATTTTTTCCCCGTCGGCAGTACCATTATCTCTTCACCCGACGGTTGTGACTGACATTTCGTGGGGGGGGTGAACAAGATATTATTCTTGTTTTCACCGCGTCACGATGTATTCACGCTTAATTAGAGCAAATCATCCTCTTGACATATGGGCATAAACAAGTGTGATTCTGCGGGTGGCCTCGATATACCACGTCCGTGGCCGCCAGACACAGTCAAAATAGCAACAGCGCTGTACTTACGCAAACCTATTGTTTCGAATAGGGGGACATTGGCAGGTTTTAGGATCGGGCCATGTATTATCGTAGTATCTGTGCAGTTGATGTCGGTGTCGCTGATCGTGTCCAGGCATCCTTCACCAAAGTAGTACTCCTCCTGATGTACCTGTTTCTCGTACTGTACGCGGTAGGACGTGAAAGTGTGGTTTAGTTGTTGGCGCAACACGACACTGACGACGCCGATGACAACTGCCGGCTAGGCTACTTGTGGACAAAGCGCTAATGTTCAGGCGTATTTGTAAATTTTTTCGTAACTGTACATTGTTAGAGAGCGTATGAATGCCAACCAAGAATCACGGGTTAATCTTGTGAATGAAAAAAAACATATTTCATCAATGATGGCGACGTTGCTGTCCAAACCGCTTACACCAGCGAAGTCAAAAGAACTGGTCTTACGAGCTTTGATATCGCCTGAAGGTGGACAGCAAGCAGTGTGAGTGCCTTTGTCTCCACGAACGTAGCGAGACAACAGCGTGTGTTTTACTTCGCAGCCACAATTCTTACGCCGGATTATCTACGCTACTCCACGACGGTGTCGAGAGTTCGGTGGCGTAACATTTATTCCGCATGGTGTAGCAAACAAGTTACATTGTGTGTCTGTTGAAAATACCTGCTATGTTTCTGGACATGATGCTAAAATCTACCCACTTAAATTTAGCAGCACACAAACACAACACCGTGTACGGCCACAGATACTGTCTAAGTGCAGGTGGAATCAACTTCTACGCCGGTCGACCATACACCACCTTGAACGTGAACAATAAGGACACCAGCAAGGCCCTCGAGGTAACTACGACAGATCGAGGTTCATTGGCACGATATTTCTGGTACCTGCAATTGCTCTCGGTGCCGCGGGCAAAGTGGTGGTTGACAACGTTCGAACATGCGTCACAGAACCAATGGAGTATTGTCTGCGCATTCAAGTTCGACCTGTGTGACAACCAAACTTGTGCACCGAAACGTACATTTCGATGAGATAACTACTTCCCTGACGTACGGTCCGGGTAGCCTCGATGTTGTCACTTTCACATGTTTACGGGGGCAATTTGGCGCGATATTCCGCTCGTGTCACGGTATCAAAGTTCAGGGAGGAACATTTATCTGTAAAAAGTAAAAAAAATGCGCTGTTCGCTTGTCTGTTGTATGCACGCGCACGACCAGGTTCTTTGGGTGTCCGTGTGTGCGAAGACATGCATGCATTATTCTTTCGAATGCAAAGAATCGCGCTTTCAGTTTGATATCGGAGCCACGGTCGTTGAAATTGTAAGTATTCATAGTAGCAAAAACCACCACAGCATAATGCAGCGATATTGTTAGGGCTACATTGTTCGTGTTTGCGAGCCCTCAACACTCTCGCTTGTATGATCATCCAGTAGGGCACGCCTCTTACCCCCATTTTTGTCGGCACGGTTGTCGAGAAGAGCCATATTGCCTCTACCCCTCAGAGAAGAGTCACTATAAAGCTTTATAGCACCTGCGTGGAGATCAGTTAGCGGATGGCACGAATATTGTTCATCAATATTTTGTGTTGCGTATCACCGCCCCAAGCACGCATCCTTCGAATTGAGCCTACATCAGTAGTTTAGGACTAGCATTGCTCACTGGTGACGCGATACTTATATATCGAGCAAACTCACGAGATCATGGCAGATAAAAATATAGACCCTGCTTCCCGGCATATGACGAAACACGCTATATGCGCGTGACAACTATTTTGCAATCGATAGGGACACGACTTTTTTTATCATGATTGCATGTCAGTGTCGTCAAACCGCCGGGTGGGTCATCGCCTTTTCCTGAACACTCTCCTTACCGCCGTCTCCCTTCACTGAATTTTGGAGAAAGGAGGCGTTGCCGGCCAAATCCATAGAGGAGCTTCCGTGTAGATATACAGCTCCTGCGCGAGAGTAATGCTGGTCGTGAGTGCTTCGAACTTCCGAGCGAACGCGAAACATGCAGCTTCGTCACGACCCTGGCATCTACACTCAAGGCGTACTAGTCCAACACACGCGAGCAGCAAACCAAGTTATCTACAAACTGCTGGCGTACAATTATCACGGTTTCAATTAGTAAAGTTTCCATGCTGCGAACCCGTTTTGCCATAGGAAAGTTTTGAAAAATTCAAAACTATTCTCAATGTAGTACAGTTTGTCGATCTTTACCCAAGGTAATGAGGAGCAGATCCTGTCCGGGCGTATGCCCACAGATGCTCGCTTGTCAGCAGACTAACCGGCCGTTTGCTCTAGGTATATCGCTTGCGCCAGAACTACAGGAATTCTCAATGTGTCAGTCTCTGGCCTAAACACTAGTCTGTACGTCACCCACTATGCGCGGTATTCCCACTGTAGGCCATACGCGGGCAGGACCTTCCGCCTGGTTACGTTGACATCGCTCACAAAGTGCAAAGCAACGGTCATGTCATGCGCAAAACGTTACCCAAGCAACGTGACAGTGGGTGTTGGAGGTATTCCCTCCGCCTTGGCACGATTGAAATTGTCTCCGACATCAATAGCATCGTTAGAAGCATCGATCACATGAATAGCGCTCCATAGACGACTTTGACAAAGGCGGTTTCGTGGACGTCGCGACATGAGAACATTTGTTATCCCAGCAGGCGGGGTGTGTACCGGCTTTGCAAACAGCGCCGGAGCCGAAGGTGTTTCGACACGTTAACGATGACGACGTTCTACTTTTGTGCATTTTTATTTTGTACTTGACGTATAATAAATTAAGTTAGGATATCCGTCCACTTACCCCTGGCGCTGGTTTGAGTTAGGGCCACCATTGCGGAGACAGACTGTGACCCTTTATTTCAAAATCATCACTTTCACCTTCCAGCCTAGTTCGTGAGAGGTTTACCCTCGACGCCCTTCGCGGCAAACTGTGGACACAGGCGCCTGCTTTTTTCCCCGGTACGTGTCATTTCCACTGCTCGTCGATTTTCATCGAGTTTTAGCTAATTCACGCTCTCGCGTTTTCCGCTACAGTAATCAATTTATTTTATGCATGAAGAAGGCTCTGAGCATGCACTCGGTGAGACTTGAGCTCACGAAGTGATCTTGATAGGCGCGCGGGCTACCTGCCAAGCCACCGGTTTTCCTATATCGATTGCATCTGTACTCTGGAGGTAATTGCCCGTGTTACCCGGGAAAAAAAAATATAGGCAAAGCACAACATAATCCAAGACGATTCTCACCTCCGTCGAGCCCCCCACGGTTTTGGTCGAAAGTGGTGTCACCGTCGACGTTGACGGAGCAACTCGTGGAGCAGTGCAGGGCGCCTGCATAAGGGAATAATGTATTTCAAGTGTTGCCATCCTCGAAGGTATGTATTGCGTGTCGACGGTCTTTGCTTCTTTCCGAAAGCATGCTAACCACACCCGAAAAATCAACCGAGTCACACAGATGTCAACGGACATTTGGGCCAGCACTCGTAAGGTTTACCTGGTAGGTGGCAAACGTATGAAGTCTATAACGCATGGAAATGTGCTGTAACAAATAAACAAGGAAAAAATACGCGCATTTTCGAATGTTTTGAATACTTCGAGGTATGCTTAAAGCTCATAGGCAAGGGGTGTTTGGTATTTAAATTCGATGCCACGAGCTTACAGTAGGAATTATCAACAAAGCTATACTGAACAACGGTGGAACTACAATCTATGGTCTGTACCTGGTTGAATCATATCGACTATACCTAAATAGTGTGACACCAAGCCCGGCATTGGAACGACGGGCTCTGTTAGAGGTTCTTGCCTCCAGTGCTCTGCGCAACGTTGTAAACGGCATACGCGTTGCCGTTGATGATGAATAGAACATTCATTTCTGCACCCAAAGCACCTGGGAGCAGAAATACCTTTGTTTTTGGAGTTTTGTGCCTGCGAAAACATGGAAGCAAGAACACGTCCTGTGCGCCTGCACGGCTGAAGGTTTTTACAACACTAATGCGGAACTGCCGAATATATGGCCGAGTGTCCGCCTATGCACTGCTCGGGCCATCGTTTCAGCGGAAGCGGTTATGCATTCGTGATTTATTTTGGCCAGGGAACCTCGTGTGCCGTTTTCGCCACCCGAGGAAAGCATACCAGTAGGAGTTCTGAACGAGGTGGCCATGCAAACCCTTGTCCAACTATAGGCTTAGAATACCCGAAATGGCCATATCAAGAACCCGCACAAAACGCCCGAAGGCACCAGGACACGCGACTGGGTAGAGTGCGTGGTGATGGTATGGAATAACGCTAACTCTAGTTCCACGGCAGGTGCTAAAGGCGCTATGCAAAAGCCTCGGAACAAAGATACCCAGTTGGTAGGTTGTCGTTAGTTATACGTTGGCGGTGCGGTCACGCAGGAGTGCTTCCTGCCACGCTTGAGGCTTATCTCACCTCCGCCCCCCGAGGCTGAGTTGATCACGAAAACAGTGTTGCCATCAACATCCATAGCGGAATTGTCGTGTAGGTATATCGCACCTGTGCGTACGACACATTTGATATAAATATTTTCAACCTAATCGATGAATGACGACGACGGAAACCCGCGCGCGACCCTACGTACTCTCTCTGGATTTCAAACGGCAGTGTAGTGCAAAGGAGGGCAACGGATTCGAGAGTGGTTTGGTGAATAGCTTGCATAAGTTGAATATTTCAGGTATTCACGGTCAATAGTTGTCTTTGAGAGGAGATTTTTGAAAAGCGGTGGTTGCAATTTCCTCTATAGATCCGGCATCAGACCGTCCCGCATTTTGCCGGCGAAGAATGGCCAAACGTTTTGACAGCGGAGAGTTCGATCCCCGAAGGACGGCAATGTGCCCGGTGCTCATAAGTCGGATGCGTGCTGGAAACCGTTGGATATGTGGAGAATAGCCAGGAGTGTGAGATCAAGAAAAACATCGATAAACCCATGGGAAAAGGAAAGGACAGAGGTTGTTACACAACACCCATATTCAGGCGCGCTTCGGTACCGCACATACAGCGTCACCGTTTCGGCAATTCCCGTAATGTTTCCGCTTTTCTTTGATTCCAATGTGATACCAATGACGCTTATATCCACGGGCTAGACTTGTGGAAAAAGGCTATTGTGAGAAGTTCCTCATTGTCATCACAGTCACAGTCACAATAGTCAGTAGGTACATATTATACCACTTATGCCAAGACACAAGCGATGAGAGCAAGCCTTTGCGTACTACGTAGTTTTTTTGTATCACCTCCACCATCCTCCGCGACGTTTCCGTGAAAAACGCTGTCATCATTAATGCCGACGAAGGAACCACCAACAGCGTATATGGCACCTGGGAGATACGAACGAACGTTGAAGGAGATACCATCACAAACAATATGAGGCAAGGATGGTCTGTACTACTTACTCGCAGTCCCTCATCCACACATCTGGCAAGACGGCACACTGAACCCCCCAAAACGCTGGTAGCTGCTAGTGGTTCGTAAACCCAAAACGCATGAGTTTCCGATGGCTTGGTTGGTGGTTCGCGTGCCTACCGACCTCAACTTTACAGCTTTGAGTCTCACCGAGTGCGTACTCGTAGAAATGTTTTTTGCAAACACAAGTGTGAGCGGTAAGCGCGAGAGCGTGAACATTCTATGAACGTCCACGAGCAGTAGGAATGGTGCACCATTTGCGCGATATACAAGCTGTACGCAGTGGGAGAAGGGACGAAACCCGTGACCACGGCATGTCCTGAAAATCGCTGAGGGTCAAACCTCTTACGAGATTAGCTGAAAATGTAATGTGATTAAAAAAAAATGAAAACCATATAACAATGAACGGAGGCTCAAACTGAAAGCGTTGACACTGCCAGCTTTAGCCTCGAAGAGTACAGCAGTCAACCAGAACAACAATATCACCGCATCTCGGGCCGAGAAAGGTTTAGCTACAAATACCGGACTCAGTGTTGAGGGAATCAATCGCTCAGGCTGTCACATGCCCACACGCCTACCACGGTTTTTGGGGGGGAAAATCCCGAGACCCTTCGTTCACGGCGGGATCTCAAATCGCACGGATAGGATGTCCGTGGTGACACCGTCTGTGCTCTGAGCATCCGCGATTTTTAAAACGTGATTTTACGTGCAGCAAACCATCGAAAAGGCGAACCCCAAGCTAGCCCAAAGTGAAAAATCACCGGTTATTGAAACGCGCCATTCAGAGGGGAATATCACCTCCGCTGCCCACGGCTTCGTTGTTGACGAAGAAGGATTTGCCGTTGATGTTGATGGTAGCATTAGTTGTTCCGGAGATAGCACCTGCAGAATAGGAGTTTTGATTTGGTACTAAGAAATTTTGTACACACGAACATCCCTTAAACCGTTGAATGTGCAAAGTCTAGAATTTCTGCTGGTACTGTATTCGGCAGAGTACAGACAATAACAATGAAACAGTGGAAACCCTGGGGCACGGATAAAATATCGATACCGTTGATTTCCCACCAGTACCTGATAAATGTATTTTTACTGTCGAAACGAATGCGGTACATTGTGCCAAGCGCCAATGGTCCCGAACAAAAAAGTGAAGATACTACCCTACAGCACAAAGAAACTAGCACCATCCACTGGCAAACTTGCTGTGGCCGAGCACGAGCGAGGTAATCCGCAAGCGGCAATGAAAAATGCACCTGAAACCTTCCATCCATTCGATACAATCGTGTTTGAACGTTGTTTGACATCAATGCGCGCAGTCGCGGGCTCCATATCGCAATTCTGACAGGGACGATCCACTGCGTTGAAGTTGATCCCCCCCCCCGTGTATATCACCACTTTTCCCGTGTTTTGACACACGCTTGTCATGAGGTATACAACCCCTGCGGGTAGGCATCCAGGTTTCGTCATAAGAGGTTCAACCAGTGCACCACTCACGTATCAAAAACTAGACGGTAAAGGCAAGCAAAACGATATCGAGTTGGAGTACAATTCAGCATGTTTGTGATTGCCCAATAGCTTATAGTCAGTTTAAATTCGAAAATAGAAATCTCAGCGTCTACACCCGCTCTGAGAGCCATAACCAGGCACTCTATTGCAGGTAGATATACCTCAAAAACAAAAATAATAGATTTATCAAGATTAGGACTGCTAAGTGTCGTCGCCGGTGGCTTGGCAGATAGTCCGCGCGCCTATCAAGGTCATTTTCGTGGGTTCAAGTCCCACCGAGTGCATACTCCAGGGCTTTTTCTTGAATAAAATAAATCGATTGGTGTAAAGCGCGAGAGCGTGAGATAGCCGCGTTCGATGAAAATCGACGAGCAGTGGAAATGCTGAACCCTATGCGCGACAAAACGTAGAGGCACGTACCGGGGGGCAAAAGGATATACACTCGTGACCATGGCTTGTCCAGAAGTCCGTCGAAGGTAAAACCTCCTTCGAGTTAGTCTGGAAAGAAAATAATGAATAAAGAAAAATAAAGAGAAGAAAAAAAAAATGTCTGGTACCCTATTAATCTTAGCGAACCAAATTCACTGGTGAATGGGTTCTCCCCATCACCAAACTACCCGAGCCTAGTGCTTCATCAATGGGTTTGATCAGTCGTTTCAAGGGACGTGGTTGAAGCTCTCGAAGAACATCACGGTGACCATGGTTTTAGCGGCAAGCACCGAAAGTCTCACGTTGAATACAACGTCAGAATGGAGCATATTTTACCCGAGGTATTTATAGAGAGGGTACTTTATGCGTGGTGAGAACAACTGGCAAAGAGAGGCACGACCTGGCGTGCTGTTGATCTCGACACGATATCCCCTCATTGTGGAAACATCGACTCACGGGGGAATCGAAGTCCCGGAGGGTAAACCAAAGTCATGAGGATGTCAACAAGTGGCGCGCCCGTCCGGGATCGCTGAAGCGCTACCAAGGGGTTCGTTCTCGCGCGCGAGCAGGCGCGTTGGTTCTGGAGAATTCACAATCGTCAGCAAAGTATAACTGAGTGCTTTATAAAAACGAACGTTATTAATAAGCCGGAGCAACGAGCGTACACCCCCGTCATCTTTAGTGAGACGCGGGAAGTGGACAGAACACGCCGTAGGGGGATGCCCGAGCGTTTTGCAATTTGGGGGCAATTCAGTATGTCGAAGCGCTGGCAAGACGTTTGAGGCCCACGTGGAGAACGTAAGCCCACCAACCAACAATCCGCTTTCGGGAAGGGCCTGCCATAGTGAGCTCTACACCGTACCTGATGCGAACGCTGCGCAGTGTCCCTCACCCGCCTAGCACTCTAGATGGCAAACGACACCTGCACAAACGCGAGTGCCACCCACTGCCTCCCATGGCCAGCCGCCATTTCATACCTCGTCGCGCCAGGTGCTTGAGCATACACGATTCAATGGGAGCTCGATAGACACACGATCATTTGAAGTCAATAGAACGCGATAACCGTCTCGTAAAAAATACAGTCCCGCAATCGTCGATATGGACACTTGTGGAGAGCGCCACATCAAAGCAACAGAAGAGTCATGCATCGGCTTTCCTCAAATAGGGAGTAGGTCTGATTAGGCGCTTCTCACCTCCGTTTCCACGAGCGTGGTTGTTCATGAAAGAAGAGCTGTCGACGTGTACGGTGGAGTTTCCGTTCACGTATACAGAACCTGCGGGTATGAACGTTTGTATGAGGGTATTCAAAACACTGGGTTGAGCACAAGAACGGCCGCAATTGGACTCCGTTTCTTGCTGGGTTACGAGTCGACAAAATGGTATGATGCCTGGCACACGGGTATCCACAACCAACAATGGGTACTGAAATAGTTCGGCGTGTTGGCGTCGTGTGTGGTTTTCAACTGCCCGGTTCTGAACGCATTTTCCCCGCAGAACTTGGATGTTCTCAAGCACTATACAGTACATCTCGCTGAATGACAACCACGACTAGGGAAATGAAATATGGTGGTCATGCGTGCACGCCTTGGCTTAGACTTCCTATCCCTTTCGAGCTAGTCAATACGAAGGCCGGCTCCGGCCCGGATCTAGAAGAGGCACTGGCTGTCGTAGTGCATGATGTTTCTTGCCGGATCAACTCGCAAACGATTGATGACAAGAAAGCTCCCAGGCAGATATCAAGTGACGCAAACACTGGTAGGGCACTGAGGTCTCTAACCGTGAACGTTTCACTCGAAAGCACCTCGTGTTCTGGAAACTCCTGCCGGACAGCGTTTTGACCTATCTCGACGATTACCATGTTGACGTCCCCGCCCAACGGCTATCTTGCACATCGAAGAAAAAAGAGAATCCGCTGCACTCACAAGCACACTAGGATTGGCCTACGCCGCACCTTCGGATAATATGCCATTTTTGAGGTCCTCTTGTGTTCGAGCTCCCAATGCAGGTTATTTGGTCTGACATTTTGAAACAGAAAAGTTTGTGGGCGCCGTCGATAGAGTTCGGTCTGGTAGAGTTCCACCTATTCTACACTTTTTAGCTGGTGCTCTCATTCGTTTCTGCCTGATACTGTCGTTAAGATATACCAGGTAGCTTCCATCCTCCCCATTCTAGATATAGCTTCCAGCCTAGAGTTACACGTAGCCAATAAGTCACATCACAAATTTGAAGAACTTTGTACGGACACAAAGCTTTTCGTATGCCCCAAACCATTGAGCGGATACGCTGCACAGTTAGCAGTCGTCTGGTAGAAATGAGGAATTTAGAGCACAACTCCTAAGGAAATTTTCAACTATTAACAGCGGATTATTGTTCGGGGGCACAAGCGTTCTCCGCTCGCACTCTGTTGCCTATCGTCTGGTCCTCATGCTCGCCTCCTCGTTTTGCCTTCTCGAGCAAGAACGACGGTTAATTAATTTTGCCTGAGGCCCTGGAGTGTACGTAGGAACCCGTTGATAGACCTCGAATCAAAGTGCTTGCCACCCCGGGCTATCTGGCGTGTCTCACAGAGCACACGTCACACACCCGGTGCGGAGACCCCCACATAAGTCACATATCGACCACTGGCTGCGTCTCGATAACCTTTGGAACCAGTTAACGGCTCAATACACGATTCGTTCACACATCGTGTGGTATTGATGCACCTAGTGCTACAGAGGGATTCATTTCAGATTCGGACATCCTTTAGAAGCTCGGTGTGTTTTCTCGATCGGCCATGAGCGGATCAATCGCATGTGTTCAAACGGTGGGTACCTGACCTACTCAGTACCGAAAGTATAGAGTTCGATGTGAGGTTTGTTAGCTATGATTGTGCGGCGGCGATGACAAGGAATGCGACAAACCCATATATGTGTTGCGCTACATGGTGGATGTCCAGCTGATGAGTTGCTGGATGACTGAAACCACCATGATCGTTCCACGCTTCCGGATCGAGTCGATTTGTCAGCAGACGAGGTGTAGTTGGCGGTGTAGGCTACGGAGGGCGATGCAGATGGCACGTGGTCAATGATTGACACAAGATATGTTGGTGAGTACGTAGATATTAAAATCCTGCTGACGTTTGCCGAAATATGAACATGAAGAAGCATCTACCCGTATATGCTCGTATATTGTAATACTCTTGGCGCCCCCGCCGTGGCGAAACGAACGAAGCCTACTGATAATGACTCTCTGTATGTCCAATTGGAGCCTGTGTTATCTGCACCCTGCAGAAAAAAAGAGAATTCAGATTTTGGAGGCCATGCGGCAGGCTCATTGCTTTAGGTGCATTGTACTTTGTTTTTTTATTTGAAAGAGCACCGCTCGTGGCGTGCGTTTTTCACCTGGGTTTGAGTATTTTCAACGATTTTATCTCAAACGGATCAGGTATACTTGATTTTGGCATCTGCCCACTAAACAATATCCCCGTCTGTCTCGTTTAGAAAGTTTCTGCCTCATTAGGTTGCACCGACCAAAAAAAGCCAATAAATAATTCTACAGATTTTTTCCTCAGCCTCTTACACCGCCCGCCCCTCTCGCGATCATGTCGTAACCGATTCGGTCCGAGTACAGCTTCCCTTACTCTCTGTCGAAGTGACCACCGTCGCCCGCCCCGCGTGCTAACCGTGGCCGTTGTTCGCTCGCTTGACAGTATTGGTATTCAGACTGCGCAGCTCTCTCTTTCAACTTTAGCGTGGTCACAAAAATAAGCACCGCCCAACTCGTATCTCATAACCCCGAACGAGCCTTGAAATATCTTCCGTACTATATAAAAATCCACAAAGGGAGGCCAAACAAAGCCCATTCTCGCATTTCTCGTGTTTCGAGGCATAAGCGACGCCTAGGCACGACAGCGGCGATCGCGCCTATTGGACCCCAGCCTGACTACCAGCCCCCGCTGACACCCGCGACGGCGCTAGGATCGCCCACAGTGCCGTGCTCGGAGTACACACCCGCACACACGACGTAAAAAGAAAAAAAACAAATGGACCGAAAAAGCTAAGAGAGATGGAAAAGACGAAGAACCCCTGAGAAGTTCCGCCAAGTACTAAAGGGAGGCGGTTTGAAAATCGGAGCTCTGCGAGGCCAGGGATGTACTAACAGGGCACGCTTAGGGAGTGAGATCTAAGCAAGTGCTTCTATAACGTCGAACAGAGCAAACTCCAAGCCTGCAAAGTGGTGACCCACGCCGGCGCACTATGGCTTGGGTTCGGCACCTTCATAAATATTGAGCTTGCCGTCATCTACACTTGGGGGAGTGCCGTCCTGTACGAGAACACCGGCAGCAGCGCTGCCTATCATCGAAGGGGAGTTTCGTCTCGAAAACCTTTGGCGTTATGGTCGATCGTATCTTAAACGTCTAACGGTCTCTTGTTACGAAAAAGAGGAAATCAACATATCCAACTCAGGGTTGAATGTCGAATCACCACGGCCCAGTCGCAAACTGCTCTTACGGGAGAGGGGCCGAACACATGGCCTTTTTTCCAATTGACGAAAGTTCTGAACATTTTCTTTCTTCGCAATCGTAAGTATACTGGCCTTATAGTTTTCGTGATATGCACCGTCATTTTTTTTCTTCTGTTCTGCGACGGCAGCATTTTTTATGTTCATTTTTGATTGAGGTAGGGACCCACTTATTCGCGTATAATTTACTCGATAGAGTTGAACCAGTTCGTGGGTAACATGGAGGCGTGAGGCCTGACCGTAGAGGGGTTGCTCTTACCCTAGTCAAACAGTGCCAAAAAACATATTTCAACCTCATTGTCTCACCTCCGTTCGAAGCGGTGTTGTTGAAAAAAATGCAACCCGATACAGAGAGGGAGCTGGACGATTGCAGGTTCACTGCGCCCCCATTTCTCACGTCCCCGCCTTCGAGCACCAAGTTGACGAGGCGGAGAGAAGATCCGTTCGACACGGAGAATATACCACCTCCAGTTCCATCATCGACGATGGCAAGAGCATCGTTATTGTCACGTAGCGCACCGTGAATTAAAGGAAAACCGGTCCCAGTGACTGCCACGTCTTTCCAATCCGACACCTCGATGCTTTGATTAATGCTCAGGCTGGAAGACCACGCGACGTCAAAAGCCCCTTTACCCGAGCAGGCTAGCGCGTCCGTAAAACACTGAAGATCGGCTCCGGATGTAACGTTAAACTGAACAGTGCCCGATCGGCATGGGGCTGAGTCTACTCCGACCAGGATGGAGACCACCAATCCGACCATCATCAGCACCATGTCCAAACTCCTGCTGTTGGGAAAAATTGAGGACAAACACAACATTGACGGTCAGGGCCTTGACGTCGTAAAAATCATTTTCGACACGACATGGAATGTTAATCCGCACATTTAACGTTCGGTGTCACTGTTTTAATCGCACACTAGATATCGACATTTCCTTGAGAGCGTGGTCGGATGAGAAAACAAACAATGCGTGCTTTGTAACTTTTGACGCTTTCACCTCGGCGAGAACGATAACCGATTCAAGGGATATACTAGGTAGCGGTAAAAACAAGCTGCGTGTTAAACGGCCACTTGATCAAAGACCTCAACGAGGCCTGTAGTACAAAGTGACAGTTGACCTTTGCTGCCAATATTGGTAAAATATAGTACTGCGGACATTCTACACACTATACCGCCGCTCACATTTGGTTGTTTGTTAGAATAATTGATCACAAACGCTCGATCTATGTTGATTGCGCTGTTTCCGTGGTGACGATAGGGTAGAAACCTGCAGTGGCAGAATTGCATTACAACACCTGGTACCTGACTATAACCCATCTAAAAGTACAGTGAGCAAAACCACCGATAACCGCCAGTAATTCTGAGACACCTTGACTGTAGATTTGACAACGCCAAGAGTTCTAGCACCAAGAAAGACCCGACATTCGATGTCTAGTACGATATGGGTTCGGCCCTCACCTTAATGAGGCAGTAGACAATTGCAATAAATGTAGGGGTGCATGATTTCGAGGCAGAGAAAACTGTCCATGTGTGCGCCGGTGACACATAGTCAGTAGATTCATGATTTGGTGAGTGAATGTACCTGCGGCAAAAATTTACATTGTAGCTCCTCAGCAAGAAACTCTAAATACGTCTCAATATGCGCCGGTCCTTGGAAACAAGAAGGTGGACAGAGGCTGGCGAACAGCGCGTTCAGTTGCCTTGAATCAACGTTTTAGGAATGTTAAGCACACGGTTGTCCGTCTTACTTTTTGGTCTCGACATCCGGACAGTTTCGGGCTTAGGGTGATGCACCGGAAAATCATACGAATGTCATAACAAGCAAACAATCAGGTCTCACGTCGAGTCAAGGCGTGACCGTCGCGTATTACGTATGGACGGCAGTACTGGAGTTGCCCTGAGCTGTGAAGGTAGCACTCCTACGAAGCCATTGTTGAGATTGCCTTCCCCAATTCCAATGCAACCCAGGTCTTGCCCAAGCCCGCGTTTATCCAGCACTCAGTGTTACAAGGGGGATTGGCAGCAACTCGTAGACCTCTGCTATCCAGTAGTTTGCGACCCTCAGGCAGTATTTCGTGTTTTGGGAGTGGACCATACTTGCCCCTCTGATAGGGTCCCCGACATTTCCTCGTCTGGGTGCGCGCAAAGACGCACTCCGTTGTTTTACACTTTCTCATTTCGGTATCCGTGAATATCTTTTTCCGAGTGGTGCACAATGAATGTCGTCTTTCCCCAGGCCACCTACAGGAAGAGAAGCTTGAACAATGCCTAGGCGGAGAGCTCTCAAGTCTGTTCGTGTGGTTCGGGCTGATTTTCTCGTGATATGCTTTCTCATGAACTGAATTGTATGTACTCGATCGCACGGTACAGGGTAAGGGAACATGAACCCCAACCTATGGCACAGTAGGCGAAGTCGAAATGATGTAATCCGTGACGGCGGGCGGTTTATATTAAGGTGTGGTTCGAGGTGAAATAACGACGGAGGTGCGCACAAGTAGCGACAATAAAATGCAGTTGATACATGTGTTGTACGTACTGCTTGGCGCGGACACTAATAGCCATCCTTACCCACAATGGGATACAGAGTGCGCTTTCACAAAAGACTATTGCCCAAAGCTGTTGTATGTCGTAGAATCTTGTGCATATCGATGTTCATTGTTGACGGTTGTCACTTCGCCAACAATTGATTCGGCATTGTGTCCATTAGTAGCCGTCGTCGGTCACATCAATATTCTTGGGCATATTTGTACAATAAATTATTCTGCAGCAAGCATCCGGTAGCTGAAGAATATCGATGGTCAATTCAATGGCCGTCGACATTTTGTATTGCTGCCACAGTGTGTAGACGATAGTGCCATTATTAGCCATTGTCGGCCGGAACACATTTTTGAGCGTGTTTTCGCAACAAATTATTGCACCTATTGTATGTTGTTGGATGGTGTACAGCCCATTATGACGGCGGCCCACGTTGGTTGGTACGAGCTAAAGAGAGGGCGTGACATAGAGAATATTCACCCCAAAATGGTGAGCGGTAAGTTCACGTCACAATCTATGAGCACTGGCGATGATCGTCAATGGACATGGTTCACCATCTATTGTGCCTGACGATGAAGTCGATTGACAGTATCCCCAGATAGTCCATTGGCACCGACAGTACCTATTGATGAGTTGCACAGTCTACTGCCGTGGACTTTATGTCTGGCAGCACAATTCAGTAAGCTAGTCAAGTCCACAATGGCTATCGATAGAAAGCTCGAATATTATATCGTGGCCGGTGTTACTCATCGATCTCACAAAATGTTGGGGCCGGTGATAGCCATCGATAGACATGGGTCACCATATGATGTGTTCGACAACATATATATCGATGGGTTGTACCACCTGTGTATTGCAGCCCACAATATCTGTCGAAGGTGATGCCTCCAACAATCTATTGTCGCCAACAAAAACTATCGATAGAGCCCCCCCCCCTCGTCAACTGTCAAAGCAATCGACCATCGTCGTGGTATTGCCGCAACTACAGTAACACTACTCAACCGCTACCACCGTATAGGCCCGTGTATATCACTTTATACGTTGTATATACCACACCCCCGGAGGGTATCACTAGGTTGAGGAGAAATGAGCAGAAACGAACAACCACCCGATTTATCATTGGGTTACGCTATATACCATGTGTCATGCTTCATGACCGATATGACGCCCCAGACATACCACCTGAGAGCTACCACGGCGTGAGCGAGCACGCAGCCTAGAGGTAGGCGTGCGAGCGTACTGCGACAAATTTTGGAGACCGATAGTATGGAGGTGAACAAGGCTCCAAGGTTTTTGTACACACGTGGCCTGCCGCAGTGGGAAAAAACCCTGTGCGGCGCCAGTGACCATTACCGGTATTCAAGGCGCGATCGCACGTTTTCTGTGGCGACCACACTTGTACTTCTTGCTGCAGCGAAGGCTCACGCTGCTCAGATAATAGAGACGCCGGTGACCGGTTCTTCAATACAGGTGGCATCTTTCCTCTGGAATATTTTCTGTTTGAGGCGGCTCCGTGACGATACTCGTCGGGATTTTAATTGGTTTTGTAAAATGACATTTTCGTATACTTGGGCCATGGTACTATTCGACGGAAAGCGAAGCACGTTTTGCTGATGTCAGTTTTCGAGTAAGGTATGGAGCGCCCTACGCGAGTGGTCTCATACATGTAACCTCTACAGTAGACCGTCTCCGGTCCAAATATATGTCACAATTGTTCCCACAGCAGATTCCATTATCGATAAGCCAGGTATTGCATCCGCTGCCAAGGCCCCCCACCAGATGTGATGTTTGGCAGCTGAAGCTCCACCCACTGCTACGATCCTTGTTATCGCGTCTCTTGCCACGTTCGTTGAATGTGGCAGCAGGGACCAGCTACTTCAACGCCCCTTTCGCCGCACCCTAAGTTGATGGGAGCGTGGCTGCCGAACTCGTTCGCAGCAACTGATATCGCACCGAGTGTTATCACCACACCTCCAGTGTACCCTCTTCGTGAGAGGCGAATGTGAAATCTAGAAAATGTATAGCCACTTTATCACCGCCGTGCGCTGTACATCGCACCTGTGGCAAAACACACACCGGATGATACCTTTGATTAAAACCTCAAATGCTTTCACCGGATACTGGTACATTCGATGCACCAGTTCTTAGACCAAACGTGAGTACATATGGTACACACGTACTGCAGAACATCCTTGCGTAAATCAGCAATATTCCTTACACACTTCTCGACCAGTCGATCCCCAACATCCATTCCTCGCATAATTTCCTTTTAGCTATATACTCGGTTTGAAATTTGATAAGCCATACTCTGTATAATACTACAGGAGAAGACATTAAATAGGACCAACTGTTGTTGGTGAAAATACCAAAACATATAGTTTTTTGTGTGAATCGTAGGTCCCATTTTATATCGTCCCCCGTGATCGTCAAAACAAAACAAATACCAGGTATAAGGCACACACATGTCAGTCGTAACACGTGGAAGTCATACACATCACACCTGGTTTTGTTCCCCGAACAATTCCTATCACAATACCAGTAGTCTATTATGGGCTATTTGATTTCCGAAGGCTGTGTATTGGCTGGAACTGCCCGGACAATTTGCTTCGGCCAATGCCCATTAACCGACATTATCAAACAATTGATTTCGGTGGTTGTCTAATAGTTGGAATGTTCCAGACAATTGGTTTCGTTACCATCTACACAATTTAATCGGAAGTGTGTGGGCAGTTAGTTTCGAGTGTTGTCTATACAGTAGTAGTGGTCACTCTATACGAGCTGGGACATCCGAAAAATGTACAAACCACCCAAAGGTTGTATCTCGTGTACCACTCCAATCTTGACTTGACCTTAGGAGGTACTGACCCAGGCACTACACTGCATGCGCAAAATAAATAGGCATGTTGAAATCAGGACACTTTCATATTTCGACGCGATCTCGACTAGTTATTGACGGAAACTAAAGAACGCCTACTTTGCAACACAAGTCCATCGACAAAATCGTCGTTTCCGATCGAGGCGGCAATTGGTAGGAGTCGGCTGAAGACCCTAGATGGACATCTATCTTACTTTTATTGCCCAATTCGCCACTCATCGAAGGATTTTGCACATGATTTCCATTCATGAAACAAGCAAATACGATGAATGTGTGTTTTTCTGCGATGCCCCACTCAAGTTTGCGAGTTTCAGTTCAACAATTGAACTTTTATTATTTGACTATCAAGTGGAAATAAACAGAGAACACGTTTTTCTGTCTTGTTTCCCAAACAAGTCATTGGCGTTTTTTTGTTTGGGTCGTTGCATCGTTCAAATCCCTCGAACACATCAAGAAAAAAAGGAGGGCAAGTTTCCAGTTTGTTTGTTGGTGATGATCAACACGGTGTCAAAGCAACGCACCCAATGTGTGATTTTGGGCGTGGCATCCCGATCAACCGTAACACCAGCACCTCGGCTAGCCCTCCCCCTAGCTCTCGTAGGAGTCAGTGAGAAAAACCGGCGCAGTTGTGGCAGTCGGCGTTGCTCTGTTTGGAGCTGGTATCGGCGCCGCTGAGGTTTTGGGATTCCCTCAACGGCGCCGGAACTGGCCCTATCGATGGAATACGTGACTCTTGCGGTGAGGTATATAGGCTACTAGGCCTAATGTGACATATGAAGGGGGGGTGCAGACAGTGTCGGCGGGGAGGGACCCCAGTAACATGGAGACAGATACGTGTCCACCGCGCAAGAGCCGCGGGGGTGCGCCTCATAAGCGCCACAGCATTGCAGTACGCACTGTACGTGGACACTAACAGCGAACATTTGGGGTGTGGAATGATAACGACAGCTACCTCGTGCCCACAATACTACGAAAGTATATAAGTTTACAGAACCCGTCTTGCTGCTGAAACTTGAACGTTTAATGCCGTTCTGCTAGTCGATCAAGTTTACTGTACCTCCATGTCACGTGCGTACTGGTTATGCTTGGGTAGGGATGGCGTCCGTCAATAGCTACCGTGCCGTACCCCGAACGAGATACAATCGGTACCACCTATAGACAGAAGTGAATACGGTACGTCTATGCTCTCGACGATCAACAAGCTTCTGGCGCCAACCCCCCCCGAAAAAAGCGTTCAACTCATAGAGAGAGAAGTGAAAAACGATCTGAAGAACCGTCAACCCTACGGACCTCAAGACAAACATAGTACACGGACACGCGGCGACGGCCGATTTTCAGTCGACCGCGACCTCTGCATGTGGGTGGTTTGAAAAAGACGAAAGACAGAAAAATCGACGGGCAAATGTTGCAAGTGGTATTAATAGTCCCTTCGACTGAACTGGGCAAAGACATCGCCGCTGCTGGAGTTCACTTCCGAAATGCATCACTGCTGTATGGAAACAATGTGAAACCGGCGCTGCTGAAAGAGGCGTTGTTGCCAACATCAGCGATGTAGAGGCCCCTCCTCTATAGTGACGGTTGAGTGCTTTAGCGGGTTCCGTCCGTGTTAAGCGATTTGACCAGCGCTATAACGCGCACCGGCGCTACTCAGCCGGCGCTATGGAGGGACCACTGCTGTAGTCGGTTAACGAAATGGAATCGTCCAGGCAAGCGGTCAAGATCCTGGTCCATAAATTGGAACTTTCTAGGTTTTGGTGACCACTCTTTTTTGTCGCGGCGTTGTGATTTGAAGCAAGCGTCCACTCGTCATACTTGGGAGGCGTTATTGCTCGCCTGGGTGATGAATGTGTCGTTCATTTCTTCAAAAAACTTCCGGCGAGGCAGGCAGAAACTAGCTCCGAATACTCTAGTTTTCAACATGTCAAACACCTTGCGGTAGTGATCAGAGGGGAGCCAGAGGCACACCTACATGCAGTAGTCGGCCCCTTGGTCCGTACGAGTACTGCCGTTACACTTCAAATTCATATGGCACCTATCTATCGTTTAGAGCGTGTCCTGCCTTGTCTCAAACTGCAAGCTAGGCCGATTTGGTGATAGCGGTGAAACCTACCGTTGTTGGTAGCTTAGCATGCAGGCTTACGGTCTCCGTCCTGCTCACACTGGCGCCAAAAGCACACGCTCGTTACCTTTGCACCATTGCAAGATCGCTTTTCCTCGCGACGGCAATTACCGGCAGTGAAACAACGGGCTCTTCAACTCTGGCCAGTCTCGTTATGCTGGCTCTCAACACGAACAAGGTAATGTAAAGGGTGCTTACAGTGGTGGCTGAACTGCCACTTTGCTGAACGTATTCCAACCCCAGCAAGGCGTTTCTCAGCAGCATTCGTCGGGCGCCCTAGCGCCAGGTATGCTCTCCTTGTTTGCTCCTGACCCCATACGAACCCTAACCCTAACCCTAACCCTAAACTTGTTAACTGCCCAAAGGTGATACGTTTGAATTTCTCATCCCTATAGGAAAGCACGTCCGACCCAGGCACTTACAGTCACCTCCCTGGCAAGAGCATGGCCACCTACACGCCGACACCAGGTAAACGTACTGCCCTCTGTCCCCGGGAAGACGCTCCCTGGTGAGACAGGAGATACTGCAGGTTCCTCGCCACCAGCAGTAGGTGTGCGTCCCGCCCGTGATTTTCATTTAGCCGGTCCTCTGGTCGAGGCCGTAGGATCTTCACGCTGCTCAATGCCAGCACCGGTGGCGCGTACCGCATCTGTCCACGCGAAGACGGTCGCCTGCTTGAAAGAGCAGAAACATGTCGTTTAGGCATCAAGTGTGCGTACCACGCCTGGTCGCCGCCATAATGCCCCCTGACGAATACCGTAGGTTATTTATCACCGGCACCAGGTAGGTGCACATGCCACCACCGCCCCCCGGAAGCCGGTTCTGTGGATGCGATCGTAGTACTGAATGATTATCACTGTCGGAGTGCAGCCCGGTTGCATAACCGTCCCGGTTCCAGCGTACGCGACACTAGCCGTAACGTTCCGCGTGCCTCTTTCACGACCTCATCGTTTATAGTATTCACGATGTCCAGGAGTGGCTCGCAAGATATGAGCGTCGCCGTGAGAACTGGACCATAGGGCCCTCAAGATCGACAAGAGCATTCCGCTCGAGGTCCGCACGCGAAACCGGTCTTAGTCTTCCACCGCGCACGATTGACGAAGACGGTTGGAATGTTGTCAGCGTAGTCGTGCATCTTGACCAGAGCGTAGCGAGGGGTTGTGCATCATCTGACAGTGCCTCGCCGGATATCAAAGATCCGATGGAGAACAAGTGCCTCCCATGGAACTCAACCGCTGCTACGCCCTCGACCTCTTTGCCCAGCCAAGTTAGGATGAGGTGATGTGAGACAACAGGTCCCGCATGTCGCTCGCGCAGCGATGACAACACCATTCGCTGTGGACCTATTCCGAATTCCTCCCGCCTACGTGAGGGGGAAGGGTGTACTCGATGGGAGATATGTACTCGATCTCATGCGCATGGCCATAGTCGTATGACCATCAACCCTCGCATCCCAAAAATACCGGGGCGAAGCATGTCGGGATTTCACCGACCAAGCAGACATTGCTTGCATCAAGCGCGGAGCGCCGTGAGATGTCTGGCGAGTCGCATGAAGAATGAGCAGCATCCCACTGAGAATCGCTTGTGGGGCGGCCTCGCATGTGTATGACAGCGTCAATGAGTTGATTTTAATTCTGTCGTAGGCATTCCCAGAGACAGCAATGGGAGTACTATGTAACTATATCTTGGGTGCCTTACCACAAACACTACGCGATACGATCAAATCTCTTGCGATGAGTGAAGGATCGACAGGAAGATCAGCTGTGGCCAACCGCAACAAAAAACAGTACCCTGATTGTCCAGCTCACGTAGTCAGCGGCATGTTTCACAGTGCCGTTGCCGAACGACTCTAACCAAACTTATATCATATATATATTGGGGGGGGGAGGGGAAACAAAAGAAAATGCAGAAAACCCGACCGGAGGAATGCGGAGAGGGAGGGGAACAAGAGGAGTCGAAGGGAAAATGCGGTAGACGAAAGTAGGAAGAAGACGGCAGACAGGGTAGCAAGGCACCAGGCCGACTAGGGAATAGAATATGACTGCTGTACTACTTGTGCAGCTGGTTCGAACGTGGTCCTCCTTTGTCTTCACTTCTTTTTTATATTCATTTATTTATTCGTTTTTTATATTTCTTTCTTGCGCTGGTTCCCTGTGATTTTCCTTTGACTCTATTCTCTTCCTTTTTCGATTGATAGGTATTGCCGGAGTCGTGTGGCGTGATTAGATGACGAGCCTGCTTTGTTTGTTTCGTGCTGCCTGACGGCAAGGGCTGGGCATATTTGACAAACGCGAGACGGAGACGGCAGCCATGGTCGTGAGGTACCAGGCGGACTAACAGGGAGAACCTGGCTGTGCCCCTCGTACGAAAAACATCTGCCGCTACCTGGAGGGCGGTGCTTTGTGCTTCAGTTACCTGTTATTTCCTCTTCGTTATTTCCCCTTTCTTATCTCCGATTGATGATTGTCCTACTCTGCTTACACGTGGTAGTATTTTTGTGTCATTCTCTATATTTCCAGATCGTTATATTCAAGTGCATGTCACATGGCCTGCGGGCGGGGGGGGGTCACGACAGATCGTTTCTACTGTTGTTATTTTCTCATTTTTTATGTTTTGCTTCCTCCGCTGATTCGATTTGTCTTTCTTTTTTGTTACTCCTTCGTTTTCTTTCGTTTATCTATTTTGTCGAATGTATATGGCGTGCCTGTCTTATCTAGTGTTACGGCATGACATGGCATTGCCCACTGCTGTGCTCACTGCACACGTGGCAACGTAGTTTCTCTGTGGCGTAGCTCTGTGATCACATATCTTGAATATTCTTTTGAAATAGGATTGAATAATCGGCACGGACACTGGTTGTGCTGGATGTGGAAGGGTAAAAATAACGGTTTAACGTGAAGGACACACACACCTGGAAATATCTATCTTGTGGCCTTCATCTGTTTTTGTTGTGGTTATCCTTTCAGTTTCCGTTGGTTCTCTTCTATGTAGATGTTTGTTGTTTAGTCAGCCCAGAATCTTGATGTCGTAGCTGTAGAATTCAGTACGATGAAATACGGCGTGGCAATGTCAACCTCACTATTTTCCCATTAATCCAAGGGATAGTCCCTGGTAGCTCTAGCCAGTACAGTCTCTACTGGCTGCTTCATATGCCAGTACACTGGACAAGAGCAGTGCACTGCGACCCCTAGCTATACGTGGGCACGACCCATGGCTAGAGGTGGGCACCTGAGAGGGAAATGAAAAAGCACAACCGGACAATCAGGCGCCATTCAGGAAAAGAAATCCGGAATAAATGGAACTTTTCTCCCTGGTGTCAACTGGTTTTCGCAGGTTCAAACCGGGTGTTGAACTGAAATTCTCAATGTCATTGAACCAAACGGCAATTTTGCGTCCTATACGTGGTGTTTGTGTCAATTCTGACCTAGTGGTGGTGCGCGACTATGAGGTGGTGTGGCGCGCACTGCCTGCCATAACAACAACCACCTTATGGGACAGGGTGACGTGATTTCATGTAATAAAACGAACGAGTCACCTCCCAGTAGGGGTGCATCAGAAGTTCCCAAGCCCCTCGCATTAAGGCGCTCAATATTCCACCCGATACAATACTTCTAAAAACTTTGTTCGTGCTCCCCGACCGGCACTTGAATGTGCTAGTCCTCAAGCGAATCTATGCGTAAAAACTGTATCCTAACCGGTAATTCCCCAATTACGAAACTACGGTGGTCGGAGACCTTCGGCCCGAAAAGTGCAAACCCTGACGGGTTGACTCAAGCCTTTGCCCACTCATTTCTATAACAGTGTTGGGGATTGGATAAAATTACCTTGAAAAAATATCGGAGCCTCTGGAAAATCTCGAGGTTGAACTGGAAATTTTGACGGCCGATCTTCCAATCTAGATGAAGAATCGAATTTTAGGAAATTCGGTCTTTCAATCTTACAATCTCAATCTTTGGGATCCCGCACAGATGACGCCTTATTATATGACGGGACACCCTTTACATAAGTGTAGGGAGTAAAGGCAAAAAAAAACCTGACGGGTTGACTGAAACCCTTGCCCACTTGTATCTATATCAGTGCTGGGGATTGAGATTTAATTGCCATGGAAATTTCGGAACCTTTTGGAAAATCTCGAGAATGATTGGAAATTTTAACGGCCGGTCTTTCGATGTAGATTGAGAATCAAATTTTGGTTTATCCAATCTTTCAATCTATCAATCTCAATCTTTTGGATCCCGCCTAAATGGCGCCTCACTAAATTACAGGAAACCCTTTAACAAAGTGTCAGGAGTGTGCACAAAAAATGCTACCAGGGTACGTAACAAAAGCTAATCGAGTTTCAGGCTTATGAACCCTGTTTCCACCGCATTCTCCCTCACTAAACCTGACATATACCTTCCTCCTTTCGAGCAGTTCAGAAACCCCGTAATACTCATCGTTTCTTCCTTGGTGTTTTGTAGGTGAGTTAGTAATATAAGTTCTTGTATAGGAGATGTTTCCCTTTATCCCCTTTATTTCGGGCGATAAAGGCGAGAATCAATCCACGGACTTTGCTTTTTAAAATGTAAACTCGGTTTCTACCACAAACGCAGCTCTTCGCTTATTTCCCTTGCTCTCAACCCACAAAAACCAGCTGTGCCCTGGCATATTTACGCAGGTGTATGGATGAATGTTGATATGCACCCTTGCTGTAACGCTTTTACTTCTTGTTGTGTTTCATGTGTGTGAGATATGGGAAGTACAGTAGTGGGATGGTGAGAAGCCAGTATACAACACCAATCCGCGAGAGGTCAGAGATGTTGATCATCATAAGTCGCATCCATGTCTGATGTGTCTGATGGTTGATACGTGTGATTTGTGTGGGTGGATGTTTCGCCTGGCTCATGAGTCCGATCATACGGATACGTGTGACATGTGTAAACTGGAGAAGGCGGCGGGATTATCGTAATCACGAATAGGTTTCATATTTAAATATCACCTGGATACCTTCATGGGATCCTGGGACGATGGGGTACTCCCCCTGGTTCACTTCTTCTTTTTGGTGGTCTCTAATATACACCTGGTTCAACATCCTCTTTCTGGCCTCATGGTCATGTTCTGGGTGTCCACCCACTTCACCTGATAACCGAGGGAACCCCTTGTCTCCGTATGCGTACCTTTCGATGGGGCGGGAGTTTTACGGATTGCTGGATGCGGAGACTTTCGTGCCGGGGTAGCAATAAGTGGACAACTACATTTATGCAAGGTTTTTGACTGGAAAGCTGATAAGAACGGTTCGCCTACGAAAACTAAGGCGAGGCTTGCAGCGCGGGGGGATAAACAGATAGCTAACATTGATTTCAGAGAAATGCTTGCGCCTACTGTTGCTGTTTCCAGCTCTGGTTTGTTGAGGGTCAATGGCGAGTTCTCGGGCGGCGGTGACGGGGGCTGAAGCGGCGGCGGTGATGACTGAATCAGCAGTGGCGGCGACGGTGACTGGAGCGGCAGTGGCGACGGTCGTGACGGCAGTGGTGGCGGCGGTGACGGCAGTGGCGGCGGTGGCGGCGATGACTTGAACGGTGGTGATTACACGTAGCTGAT